>PPJW02000057.1:0-92575 GCA_003705905.2 Lipomyces sp. NRRL Y-11553 | reverse complement strand
CTATCTAGAGAAGTACGATATTGAATTGGATCCGCAATACGATGAATTGATAGGACGGTACGCCAGGAAACCATGGCAGCGGTTTGTGAACGCGGATAACCAAAAGTATATATCTCCCGAGGCATTAGATTTCCTGGATAAATTACTACGATATGACCACCAGGAGCGCTTGACAGCTAAGGAGGCTATGGAGCATGATTACTTCGCGGCTGTTCGCAAAGAGCATGAAGAGAAGAAGTTGGTGTTGCAGCGTCAGAAGTCTGATTCGTCCTGATTTTTGTTATATGTGCATTTGTATTACAGGTATCGTGTTTACTTTGCAATGCGGTTTATTTTTGCTGTATTTTCATATCTAATAGCAGTGAATGGCAAATAATAAGTTATGTAAGTTAGAAGGTAACTGGCTCATCTCATAAAATTTTGTGTAATTTGAAGGGTTTTGTGTTGGCGTGACACATCGAGATAACTTATGGCAAATGAAACTAAGTTATCACGAGTCCCAAAAAACAATAGTCATCCTCGACAATATTAACAACCCCAATATCCACTGCTTTCGATTTGTGGAGACCTAATTTCACCACGTCGCTCCCTAAGCTCTTTCTCTTGCGGCATAACCGTCTGTTTTCAATTGGGCGATTCCGAAGCTGCAAAAATCATTTTGTAGGTTACCTTGTTCTGTGAAGGTTGTTGCCTCAATTGTGGCACTGTATTGGCAGCCAACCTGTGAACTGAGAGTTCTGAGATATTAGCCTAAAATTATATCAGAACTAACAGTGACAATAGAATCCCGTTACACGACATTCGTTTGTTCGCACCATGGCGACCGCTGGTATGTGTTCTTTGGCAGCTTGAAATTGCTAGTAAAAAACTGATCTGTGTTCTAGAACTTCCTGTAGCCGCGGAGGTTCCCAGGGAGAAGACTGCCAAGGAGCGTGTGTAGCCTGTGGTTTTAAGCTTTGGGGCGGGACTGATGATTTAAATCTAGTCGAAAAGGAGCGAAAAAAAGAGGAGAAGATGGCTAAGTTCTTGGCCAAGCAAAATAAGGTATTGTAACCAAAGCGAGAATCTGGAGAAGAGCATTGCTAAGAGTGAATAGAAACAACCGGCAAAGGAGAAGTCTGAAAAGTCAGAGAAGAAGCCTGCCAAAGATCAGCAGCTTGTTGCTGCCGAATATAAAGAGCTGACTCCTCCTGGAGAGAAGAAGAGTAAGTGGATCTTTATTGCAGTGAGTGTAGTGTCCTAGTATTGATGAGTGAATCAGTTCTCCAAGATCTGGAACTTCCCGCTCTGAAATCTTACAATCCCCAGGTCGTTGAATCGGCATGGTATGAGTGGTGGGAGAAAGAGGGATTCTTCAAGCCGGAATTCACTGCGGACGGCAAAATTAAGCCTGAAGGTCTCTTCACAATTCCAGCACCGCCGCCGAATATTACAGGTGCCCTGCATATCGGACATGCCTTGACTGTTGCCATTCAGGATGCTTTAATTCGATGGGAACGAATGCGCGGCAAGACAGTACTCTACTTGCCTGGCTTTGATCACGCTGGTATTAGTACCCAGTCTGTTGTCGAGAAGATGCTGTGGAAAAAGAAAAAACAGACCCGTCATGATCTGGGACGCGAAAAGTTTGTCGATTTGGTCTGGGAATGGAAAGAAGAGTACCATCAGAGAATCAAGAACCAGTCCAAACGACTTGGTGCTTCTTATGACTGGAGTCGTGAGGCATTCACGATGGACGACAATCTTTCAGCGGCCGTTCGAAAGACCTTCATTCAATTATTCGAAGAAGGTGTCCTATATCGAGACAATCGACTCGTGAATTGGTGTGTTGCTCTTAACACGACTCTTTCTAACTTGGAAGTTGAAAACAAGGACATCAAGGGTAGAACTATGATGAACGTGCCTGGATATGAAGAACCGGTTGAGTTTGGTGTCCTGACGTCGTTCGCCTATCCTGTTGAAGGAACTGAAGAGAAGCTTATTGTTGCGACCACTCGTCCGGAGACAATGTTTGGTGATACCGCTGTTGCCGTTCACCCCGAGGATCCCAGATACAAGCACTTGCATGGAAAATTCGTAGTTCACCCGTTTGTTGACCGCAAGCTTCCGGTAATCACTGACAGCGAGGCTGTTGATATGTCATTCGGAACTGGAGCTGTCAAGATCACGCCTGCTCATGACCATAACGATTATGCTACCGGTAAACGCCATAATCTCGAGTTTGTTAACATTATGAACGACAACGGTACGTTGAACGAGAACTGTGGCAAGTACGCGGGCCTCAAACGTTTCGACGCCCGAAAGCTAGTCATAGCGGAACTTACCGAGCTCGGCCTGTTTATTGACTCCAAGGACAACGAGATGACGGTACCATTGTGTGTAAAATCGAACGATGTCATAGAGCCGATCATGAAACCTCAATGGTGGGTCAGGCAGAAGGCTATGGCCGATGCAGCGCTTAACGCTGTCAAGACTGGCGAGATGATCTTGGAGCCTAAGATCTTTGAGGCGGATTATTTCTACTGGATGGAGAATATCCAAGACTGGTGCGTGTCGCGTCAGCTTTGGTGGGGCCACCGATGCCCGGCATACTATGTTCGAATTGACGGTCTCGAAGGACAGCAGGATCCGATTGAAGCTAAATGGTGGGTTGCGGCAGAGAATGAAGAGGAAGCCAGGAAAAAAGCCGAGGCTAAATTTCCTGGTAAGTCATTTACGCTGGACTGGGACGAAGACGTTTTGGATACGTGGTTCTCGAGTGGTTTGTGGCCGTTTTCGACCCTTGGATGGCCCAATCTGGAGTCGAAGGACTTGAAGGATTTTTATCCGATGTCAATGCTCGAGACCGGTTGGGATATCATGTTCTTTTGGGTTGCCCGTATGGCCATGCTGGGGATCAAGTTGACCGGTTCGGTTCCATTCAAAGAGATCTACCTGCACTCGCTCGTTCGAGATGCCCAGGGCAGAAAGATGTCAAAATCACTCGGTAATGTCATCGATCCGCTTGACGTGACGACAGGGATTTCGCTCCAGAACCTCCACGCAAGGTTGCGGGAAGGTAATTTGGATCCACGAGAGATTGCCAAGGCCGAGGCCGGCCAGCAAATCAGTTTCCCGAACGGTATCCCGGAGTGTGGTACTGACGCGATGCGGTTCGCTCTCTGCGCTTATACTACTGGTGGTCGCGATATCAATTTGGACATTCTTCGTGTCGAGGGCTACCGAAAGTTCTGTAACAAGATTTACCAGGCAACCAAGTTTGCTTTGCTTCGTCTTGGCGAGGGTTATATGCCGCCTTCCGAAATCAATGCTACCGGTAAAGAATCGCTTGTCGAGAAGTGGATTTTGTACAAATTCAGTGAGGCAGCAAGAGTCACAAACGAGGCGCTCGAAAAACGAGATTTCTTTACGGCGACCTCAACGATTTATAATTTCTGGCTGTACGAACTCTGTGACGTTTACATTGAGAATTCTAAGTCCTTGATATTAGAAGGGACGCCGGAGGAGCAGACGTCGGCTAAGAACACGTTGTACGCTTGTCTTGACGGCGCGCTAAAACTCATTCATCCTTTCATGCCATTCATCACTGAGGAGCTATGGCAACGACTGCCTCGTCGTGAGGGGGACGAGACGCGCACGATCTCCAAGGCGAGTTATCCTAAGTACCGAAAGGAACTCGACGATGAAGAGGCGGCGGCGGCGTATGACTTGGTTTTCTCTGTTGTCAAGGGGGCGCGATCGCTTTTCTCTCAGTACAACATTCTCAAAGGTGGTAAAATCTACGTCCAGTGCAGCTTGGCGGCTGATAAGACGACGATAGAGACGCAGACTAGCAGTATTAGTGCTCTGATTAAGTCTTATGACTCCATTGATGTTATTCTGGCCAGTGATGTCATGCCAGAAGGAACTGGTGTTTTGGTTATATCGAAGGATGTGACTGTCGGTGTCATGCTCAAGGGCCAAATTGACGTTGATGCCGAAATCACGCGGGCCGAGCAGAAGCTGAACAAAGCTGTCCAGGCCAACGCTGGGTTGGAAAAGATCATGTCGAGTAAAGACTATGCTACGAAGGCCAAGAAAGAGGCGCAGGAAGCGAACCAGTTGAGACTAGAGACGTATGCGACCGAGATTGAGACTTTGAAGGGTATGATCCAGAATTTCGAGAAGCTGAGAGTTTAGATTTTGTAGAACTATTAGATATGCCATATGTATAAAGGCGATGTCGGTAGATCTGGTACTAAGAATCAAGTATGTACAACACACTCTCGTCAGAGCGCCCTGCTGGCTCACAAAAATTCAAAATAACGCCAGAAAAAGAAATAAACAGAAACTCCCTAAAGCTGTAGATCGCGACTCCTGCATTACCCAAGAAAGATCAAAACAGTATATAATTTATGATATCGACTCATCATAGTGGCTGTGGTGGGGGAGTATGCGAAACGTCTTGGTGGAGCAGCTCAGTCCGCTCCTGTCTAAACCTGGTCAATGTATTTGATACTAGTTTCGGATCAACATCCGGTATGCCGCGTTCACGGCGCTTGGCGTTAATAATCTTGACCGGTATACTCCTGGTCAAGTCCGAGCCAGCATAACTCAGGTCGCGTAACAAATTCTTCTCATCATTCGTGAGGGATTTTTTTGAAATCAAGTCTTGAGCAAACACGTGGTTATGTAGGATATTAGACGACTTGATATACCAGCAACCTGATTTTTTGTTATGCCAGCAATTCAAATAAAACGGACAATCTGTGGATCTTGTGGTGCCGAAACTGGCCCTTCGTTTGCGAGGGTCGTCGGTGCGGGTGTATTTTGAAGTTTTTGACCGTTTCCAGCATTGGATCCGGATATGTTCTGGTCGGGACGATGTCCGTGATAGTCTGAACCCTGCGAGAGTGGCGTACCGGTTGAGATGGAGAAGCAGCGCATCTTTGGACGGGAACGTTTGGGACAGATCTAGTGGTTCATCAGAGGCGAGGAGGATCGTCGATTCCTGGTCTTCATCTAGAGCTTGCTGAATGTCATGGTCGTGCTGATGGTGCCTACATGCTTCGTCATGCTCTTGCTGTTGTTGCAGCTCTTGCAGATGGTGATCAATAGCAGGGAGAGTCTTGTCAGGCACGAGCTGGTGATGATGATGGTGGTGGTGGGGGTGGTGAATCGGAATTGCTTGCGGTAAGGCTGATAGAGATGCAGCGAGTGATAGATGAGTGGCAGTCGATAAGGTCGGATCTTGTAGCTGGACAGGCGATACGGAATTTGTGACTGCCGGGAAATGTTAGCCGAACGAAGCAGCGTGATGACAGGACTACACTTACAGTCCGTGATGTCCATTTTGTGAAAATCAAATAGTTGCCATGTTATGTAAGACCATGCTCATACGATTCAAGCACACATGACACTATGCAAGCAACTAATATTTATATTAAGTTGCGCACTGGAAAGACGAGCAACTTGCCACGGGGTCGACGAACCCAGTCGGTTGATGTTAGGGTTAGGAAAATCATTGAAATGTAGACGCAGTGAGCTAAAAATGACCTGGCAAAACAAATGGATGTTATCTAATTAATAATATAATCTAGTATTCCTCAAAAAAATTGCTTGGTTTATGCCCCATTATTCGCCTATTAAAACACGATCAACGAAACGGAGAAACAACTATTAGTCAACACCACATGTTATTTGTACGAGTCGCAAGCAATCTTGTTTAATCTGTGCGCGCATTTCAAGAATTTAACGCGAGGAATTCCACATATCTTTTGCGTGTCGTAATTCTCCATGCAAAGATATACTACCGTCTGGCCTTGCTAGTATTTAGTTGCGGGTATAGTTTTCTAAGTGGGTAAGTCTTGTTTATACATCCAATCCCAAACCTAAATGAATCAAATCAAGTCCTGAATGTGCACTTGGATCTAGCAACAACCCGTTGGAAGGATCATCGATTTGGCTACCAGTTAGGAGCATCTCTACGGATTGACCAGCAAATACAGAAAGTGCGTTTCGCAGCCCCGGATGACTGTTCGCGCCGAAGGGAATAATGTAGGCTCCTTCGAGAGATGCTGATGAGAAATAACATGCAATTGCACTGACGACGGCGCAATATGCTCACGGAGGGAACGCAATATCGTACAGGCGTAGGAAGAAGAGTGGATTGAATGGACGGCTGTTATACCTTATGAGTTATGAAGGTATGTAAGGCTATTTTGTCGATCTGCCCATATCGGTCGATCCGATATCGGCAGCGATACTACAATTTAGTACAAATATTCGCAGTAATCGGCCATATCCGTATTTGTTATTCGCAAGGCCCAACCAGTCCGAATAATATTCGACAATTTTATTCGCACCCGGTTAGCCTTCGAATATTCGGAGCACCCCTAGAAGCATAATCATCGTCGGGTGAAAGTTAGATATTTGCAAAAGGGTAAGGGTTAAACTAGCATTTTTGAGGTTTGCCCTTATTATTAGTTATTAAAATACACTCGAGTTAAAATATGAATCTACCAAGAAATTAACTACTGCCCTGTTCTTAACCGTTTGCCTTCGAATGAATTTATCCTGAAACCGCATTTTTTCAGGAATAGGGACGTCTTTAACGAAGCTTAGCGCCATGCTTTCCCATTTTTTTGTGCAGGACATAGTACGTACTAAGAGCATGATGAGAGCTCACAAGGTCGGTGATAGAGTGGAGCTGGAGACGAGGCGGTGGGAAGCCATGCTGGAGACAGTAACAGTATTGAGGGTATGGTAAAACTTTATAGCGCGCATTGTCCATTGTAAACCTCACCCCACAATATTAACTAAAAGTTACTAACCAGTCACTCACTCAACACTCACTCACTCACTCAATCACTCACTCAATCACCAACGGTCGATATAGCGTTCACGTCTCGACAGATTCAATATGCCTGCCTCTGACGCTCTTCGTGAGTGTGGTTATGTATGTATCTGCTGCACTGTCGTTGATGCTAACCCCGCACTAGAGCCGCCTCTTGCCCCCGCCGAACGAGAGATCGTGAAAAGTTATGGCGGCTGGACCAACTTTCTTGTTGCTTTTGGCCTCAAGCCTTGGAATGAAGAAGACGCCGAAGAAGGGTTAGCAATTTAAAAGGCCTTCACGAAAGATGATGGATCCAATCGACCGAAGAATTCGTGATGAATGACCTGTTTGGTCTGGAAACAGTATTCGAGGAAAATGCTGGGTTTAAATAAGTTTTCTTCTTTCGGATGACCCTGTATCTTGCTATGTACGTAAACTTGGATGCAACAATAAAACTATTTGATCGATCGCCTTTCCACCCTCACCATAAGCCATTTTAATCTCTTACCATAACCAAGGCCGCGGCCTGCGATTCAGACACCCGTTTTCGGTTTCTGGCCGTGTCATAGTCAATATGATTCGTACTCTTCAGGATGGTCTGGCCAGCGACGTTAGCTGACCTCGGCGTTTTTCAACCAGGGTGACTAATGCATGTTTTCTCTTATTGGCAATTGAATTGTCGCTAGAGCGCTGGCAATCGAATTAGACCACATCTCACGCTGAGGGGCCGTGATATTATAATGACGGGAAGGATCGGCCGGCTCGGGGAAACAAAAGTTATTCTTATTCGCGCAGTTATCGTCGCGACAACGCCAACGCTCCATCAGCTGCCGCTGGAAATCGCCAGCTATACGGATTGCATCTAGGCGAGCCGTATGCTGGTCCTGTAGTCGATCCCCCGGACGCTTTTTCTCTGGCGGCGCTAGTGGCGACGACGATATCGTATCGGCACCATCTGCCGACCGCTTTTGCTTTGTCGGAGCCTCCTTAATTGCAGATATTTTAAATGTGATCATTAATTTGCCTTTACGGAAGTTGGCTCGGTGTTCGTCCACAGTCTCCAAAATACGATCTTCTTCAGACAGGGAGAAATCATTAAAATCATGACGTCTAGAGCCGCCGCGAACAGAAGTGTGACGAATGACTGCGGTACGGCCAGTAACATCATAATTACAATCATCATCTCCAAGATGTGCCTCTTTTCCATAATTTGGAATTTTCTAAGCTTCTTAAAATCCAATTTGTCGGAAGGACGGTTAGTCTTAATGTTGCGGCGCAAAAGCCAGACCTCTTGCCCAACTTTAAAGTTGGGGGCGGGACGATGATGGCGGTCGTACTGTTCTGATTGTCCAGCTCGGGCGTATAAGATTTCTGCACGGAGGTATTCGTGCAAAGTCTGAAGGCGTTGGACGAAGGACATTGTTCGCGCGGACGTGGTGTCGGCGTTTGTCCGTACTTGACATTTGTAGTCGAGACAAGGGTGATATCCGTAATTGAATTAGAACGGGGATACGCCTGTGGTGTCTGGACTTGTTCAAGTCATAGCCAATCAGATGAGAATGGTGAGATGTCCGTTTGTAGCTATAAAAACTTGTTGATTTGACTTTTGGCTTGAAGCCAATCATTCAAAATCCGAATGTCGAATTCCATCTTGTCTCAACATCGTATTGAATGAACTTATTGGGCAGCTTAACAAAGCTGCAGATTTCTTTCCATTTCTGCCTTCGTTGTGGGCTCCTGTTTTAATCCAAAGGGCGAAGATTCTCAGCTTGGCCAATGGTCCTGTGGAAGCCAATCGAGATATTCCATCCCTGAGGTCATTACACGCTGAAAATGCCTCGTCAATATTGTCAGATTTTGGAGTTCAGAGGATATCTTCAATGATAAGGTTCAATATACGTGCCAGGCAACGAACAAAACTTTCCTCTCCTTGGAATAATGGCTCCTTCTCAGGACTTTCAGCCTTGAGGCTGTCATACTATTCTGAGACCATTACTTCGTTGTTTCTTGCATTGTCTCCGGTAATGGTAATCAGCTTGGATTGCAGTCCTAGTTCCACGAGCATTTCTTCGACCGCGGCTGCCAAGTTCTCTCCACAGTGTATACCACGGAGCTCAGTGAGTTCCAGAACCCTTTTTCGATACTCAAATCCTCAGTCAGCCAATGGCCAATAATTCCTAAGATCGGAAGATGGTTCTTGCTCGTCCAGGTCGAGGGATAATGCAATAGCCTTGCAAGTAGAGTCAAGCTCTTCTCTTAATTGGAGACGCTGCTTTGTAAAATCCTCAACAAGTCGCTTCCGAACTGTATGGCGTGAGGAGAGAGCGAGGATTATCCCTGGAATATCACAAAATATTTGCTTAAACGCCGGTTAATGCTTGTTTCTCCGTAACTATACAACGTAAAAGGTTCCTTTCCAGAAGTTGCTGGAACGTAAGTTTCTGTTTCCCTTTGAAAATGCCAACAACAGAAGGTTGTTTCTTTCTCATCCACTCAGTAGCTGGCGCTGGTCTTTTGCGAGGTTGAACCCTGAAACTATCTTCGGAGATAATGGAAGAACTGGAACCCATGGTTACTGGGCTTGTAGGATCCCGAGAAATCAATTGAGAAGGAAGGATTTCGCAATCTGGACTAGCAGCGACGCCAGACGTCAATCCATCTGAGGAGACTGAATCCGGGGCAATCGGTAATTCATGTACACGATCTTCGAAGGTGGCTTCTTCATCACTTCCGTCATTCAGAAGACTACCGGTAATCCAGGTGTCTCTGGCGACTGAGTCGAGGACTAAGATCCATGTTCGTTGAGTAAATAATTACGGAAGCAAATACAGATCAATTAGTTGGATTTGCACTTAAAAGTGTGCCCTGATACCCCCGACTAGAAATTAGCAGCCTGTGATAAAACAGGGTATTGTACACAGGGTATGTAGGTCACGTTTCTATTGGTACCGATCCGATATCGGAGCCGATCCCGCCGGAGGATCCAAAATATGCCGATTAAAATTACGAATAAATGTCGGAAGACTTTTTTTTTCGCCGATATCGTATTCGTTGCGTAAAAATCCGCCGATATTGTATCGTCAACAGTCCTAAGTTCAATGTTATCGTCAAGCTATCTGCAACAGTTACTGGCAATCTTGCAGGATTGCTTTCTGGTTGTAGCCTTGGGAATATCTCACCTCGCAACTAACGATTGCCTTTGTTACCTCTCGTCCTAGACGCGCAACAGTGCAGGACTCCCACACATTTCAGTTTGTGTGCCTGCTTCGGCCTCACGTTCAAAATAACCCTAACCTCACAGATAATGGTTTCGATTGTCAAAAGCGTGAACTTAATTTTAACCACTTGAGTTTTTTAATACACTTTTGATCACCCTGCCCAAAAATATTTATTAACATTTCAAACTATTTCTAAGTTGTAGAAGGTGAATCAGCTTAATAGTATAACTGTTAAGCTGTATAACATTATCGTATTACAATTAACATCCTAGACTCTTCTATGTTGCCTTCATAAGTTCTAAAATCTCTAAAATCTAAATCTCGCTTAGTTCGCCTGGTATTAGAGTGAAGAATCAATCGTTACCTCTCAGAAGGTAATATCGATATCGGACCGTATAACAAATCCTGCAAAATCCGCTGTCGTGCTCTTCACAGGCCACTCCCAACTTTCCTCAGGCTTGACACATGATCCAAAGTCAACCTCCATTTTTTTTCCGAGTACACTCCGAAACTTCAGCCTATCTAGCTTCTCACTTCCAGAGAAATGGTAAGCAGTCTTGTCGTAGTTCACAAATGCCACGTTTTCGGTTTCCGCCTCCCGATTATGATATAGGTATATCAATGCTGGGGCCAAGGTCGTATTCTTTAGAGCCACCTGAATGTCTTTGAAGTCACTGAAACTAAGGTCACTCATTTTGTAAAATGGTATAGGGAATTGGTTGGACTTCTCTTCCAACCAAAACACAATCTCCTTAGGGTTACTTTTGGGATGTCCCTTGAACAGGCACAATTCAGTTTCGCAGACATATCGATGTGCGGAAACCCAGCAGGCAATTGCCAATACAACGACAAGGAAGCGAATTATGTAAGACATCCTAAATTGAATTATTAGTTGGGACTGGCTATTGATTCACACGATAAACTCACGTCGCAATACGTTAATGAATATATGTTAATATATATAGCAAGGTAACTTATGTTGAAGAATCGGAATTCGGCTGCAGATGAAAGATCTGGGACAGAAACTAAGGTATTTATATGCCCGAATGCATACGCATATATATAGAACGACTACTATATCTGGTGTCTTGTTGACAGTTCATGCTGCCACTCCAATGGACAGTAAGTAGACCAGCGGAGATAACACGTCAAATTTGGAATATTTCCCCAACAGGAACTACTAACATTGCTTGTCTCATACTTCTTGTAGGGGATAAATCAGACAGACAGCAAGCTTGGAAATGATTTGCGCAGTGAAGCCGCCAGGTGCAGCCAATATCAGATGAGACAACTTGACCGTACGCTCGAAATATAGTCCTAGTCGTCTATCGGAGTGAAAAGCTGCGTCAGTTGCTATAGTCAGCACTCGATATATCATGGGTTAGCTGGCGAAGTGCATCCGAGCGTACGGCATTTTCAACTGCTAAATGTGTCTGCATGTCTCTGTTCAGAGAGTTGATGCAGCACTAACGCTGCATTACAGGGCTCCGGATAGAGGGATTCGATGGATTTGACGGACGTGGCGAGTATGGCGCATCAAGGGTATATGCTCAGACAAAATTAGGCATATGCCAGAATCTGTCAGTTTCGGCAAGCGGCAGAGTATAGCATACAAAAATATAGCAATTGGGAATAAGTCCGCATCACATACCCTGAACCATGGACGATACAATGGGTTCAGAGTTTCGCACAGTACTGGCGATTTGTCCAATGCGTACATATTTTGTGCGATGACTTATGAAATAGTTACCAAGATAATAGTCAGCAGAGCGTCTCGGTAAATAATGGCAACATACGTACCTGATTCTACCACCTACTTGGCTACTTCGATACAGAAGCTCCAAAGGGAATGGACGGCGGCCCTTATTAAGGTTCGCCCCAACGAGACAAGCTTGCGCGCTAAATTGATCCACCTGAAACACCCATTTCAGGCTCACTACTATCACGATATATTTCCTGGTCAACGAGACGCTATTTAACGATAGATATGCAGTCAATGCGCTATCCCACTTTGGAAAAGGCTTAAAATTTCGAGGCGGGCAAATTTGCGCAGCACTATTATCCGATTTCTTAGCACCCATTCATCTGTAACAGGCAGTATTTATACATATGCCTACATTAATGACAACCAGTCTTATCGCAGTGCCGCCATCCGTGTTGGGCTACAGGAGCTTTACTAGTTCCGAAGTTCGCATATTTCCGAGCAAGAATTTGTGCTCAGCGTTCATTCCATTTACCACTTAGTTCAAAACTTAGTGACAGTCCGTATTGGCAAACGGTCCCATAGAGTTTGTCGTTCTGGCGGCTGAATCTGCAGAACTTGCAATTTCAGCATCTGTTTTATGAAACTACCATTTCTCAAGCTGTCAACATAACTTTAGACTCGAAAATGAATTGGAACTCAATTTCCTCACATACTTGTTGTAGAACCCAATCGTTGAATGCATTTGCATGGATCTCCATGCGCCTGTAGAGTCCTGGTGAAGCAGTGAAGTACAACACAATCCTCACCGTACGTCAATTTGACTGGTGTACGGCGGTCTGCGGCACTGAGAGTAGGAAGCAATCGTCACACTAGTCTTATATATCGAGTGAGTTAATAGTTGCCCTGCATAGCAACCTATAAATTCCTTTGGAAGAACGAGTTTGGCAATCTTGCAAATTGGAATGTTTCGAAGTCTTGAACATAAATTATTAATAGCCTGCCGATTATGGGCTTTATGGCCCTCATATCATACATACTATTCATGGCCGTGCTACATTTTTAGGTACGAATGGAAAGTTTAGCGCGTCCCAAAGGAGCATAGCGCATTCCATGAATCTCCGATATTATATATAAGTTAGTTAGATATATATATATCTTATATAAGCTTGATATAGCACGACCACATCTCTGGGCGACAGCTCAACGGTCAATACTGGAAATAATTTGTATCATGACTGAAGGCAAGTCGAATTTTCTTAGGACATTACATACAAGACCCCCATTCCCCACTCTACAGATTTCGCAGTTTCACTGGGCGGACCAGCTAGTATCGTGGGGGTTAGCCCCTGCCCCGCCATAAAAACAGAGAAACTTAAAAACACAGGTGCATTTCTCCTGCTCTTCGCCGGGTTTCTGGCATTCAAAAAATCTCATCGATAACGTAAAGGAGCCGAAATATTTCTAGAGACTATAGAAAAGCTTTTATCTCACGTCGTTATGACAGACCAACGGGAATATGACGAGCCAGCCAGGCCACAAGTCCACTTTTCCCCCCCTAAAGGATTCATGAATGATCCAAATGGACTTGTATATAGCAATGGCACCTGGCACATGTATTTCCAGTACAATCCTAATCGTATGATAGCCGGTGGGCCCCAATGGGGTCATGCTACTTCGAAGGACCTTATTCATTGGCAGAATCATGGCGTTGCCATTAAATCGGAAAGTTCGGCTGAAAGCATTTATAGTGGGTCGGCGGTTGTCGATAAGGAAAATACGTCTGGCTTATTTGACGATAGCATACCCTCAGAGGAGCGAATTGTGGCTATCTATACTTTGCATTCTCCTGAAAATGAAGTACAATGCGTTGCGTTTTCTCTAGACGGGGGATACACATTTGAGAGCTATCAGCACAATCCAGTTATTGATATTGGTTCTAAAGACTTCCGGGATCCTAAAGTATTTTTCCACAAGCCGTCTTCAACATGGATCATGGCGGTGGCCCTGTCGCATGCATATCAGATTTTGTTTTACGGCAGTACGGATCTGATTCATTGGACCGAGCTGTCGAGGTTCCAGGCTGGGCTCGTGGGCTATCAATATGAAGTGCCTGACTTGGTTGAGATGCCAATTGAGGGTACTACCGACACCAAGTGGGTTTTGTTTGTCTCCATCAACCCAGGGGCGCCTCTAGGCGGCAGCATGACCCAATATTTTATCGGTCAATTTGATGGGGAGAAGTTTATCCCTGATGACTATATTGTGCGGTGTGCCGACTACGGCAAAGACTGGTATGCCTCTCAGACATGGCACAACGCTCCTGGCAATGAAGTCATTGGCCTGGCGTGGGCTAGCAATTGGCAGTATACCAATGAAGTTCCTTCTTTTCCCTGGCGTGGATGCATGTCTGTCGCCAGGAGGATGCGTCTTCGCAAGGTGCGATACAATAAGGAGTATTTCGGCTATTCGTTGGCTCAGTTCCCGGTGAACATTGAGCAGGTCCGCAACCTCGACAATGCCGTTACCGCTGATCATGTAGACTCCAGCACCGGCATGACATTGCATACTACGAGCGGGGCGGCTGAGTTTTTGTTCTATATTTCGGGAGCAAGTCTCGGTAACCGATTCAAGGATGCTTCTACTCTTTTGATTGAATTGGTGTCCAAGTCCACCAGCGTTGCAATTGGACTACGTGTATTTGAAACCGGTGCGCATCTGTGGCTTAACCGTAAAGCTGACACCAATGGATGGCACCATCCTCTGTACAATGACAACCTGTCTGCTCTTGTCATTCCAGAAAGCATGCAGTGTCCCGTTTATAAAATCCACGGAATTATTGATCGGGGTCTGACTGAGATTTATGTGAATGACGTGGTTGCGTTTACCAATATCCATGTCTTGCCGGATGGCGAGTTTGCCAACACAGTGCGGGTGAAGCTTGATGATAACCTTACAATCGCTCAGGCTTCGATATATGAGTTGCATAGCGCTTGGACTAGATGATTTTTTTTTTGGCACAATAGTTGTTCATTACTGGTTATACTAAAAAGACTACATAGAGAATTCCTAGAGTTTATCAAGTGCCTTCTCGTTGTTACCTTCCACGCCTGCCTTCTCACTGTCAATAATATGGTTGATATCCAACGTCTCAATCTGGTACTTTCTGAATTGGCGCGCAGGAACTTTCTTAATGAACATAATGTCCAGCTCCTCGTACGTACGGCCCTTTGTTTCGGGAAGCCTAAAGTATGTCCACACCAGACACAAAAAGCTTAGTCCGGCCAAAAAAAATCCAACCTTGCCTTTCCAATCGCCCGCGTTTGCGTTGAGAATATAGGAGTATATAACCGAGTTGACGATCGCGCATAAATGAAACGAATTTCTTGACAAACCAATGGTGCGACCTCTGAGCCGCGAGGACGACACTTCGCCAATCAAGCACCAGCCTATCGCGCCAATGCTCGCATCGTACACCAAGACAATAACATAGAGCAAAGTGGCGGTTACCCAGGGAGTTGCGCTGTTTGTGCTGGGGGCCAAGGATACGAATCCCATAACCAGGTACAGGATAATCATAATCACCAGACCATATAGGAATATAGGTCGCCTGCCCACATGAGGCATCAAAAACCAGGCAATCCAAACAGCAACAAATCCTATTGCATATTGGCCAATCCCCAGACTAAACGCAGCTGAGGTTGGCACTCCGGCAAGCTCGAAAAAATAAACGGCAAATGCCAGAATCTTGCCCAGCGAAACACTTTGGATAACCAAGCTCATACAACTGATTTCAGTTCGACGCAAATCAATGCCTTTGAAACAGTCCCAGTAACTAGTACCTTCCTGGAATTGTTTTTCCATCTCCGTAGTGTGTACCATCATAGTTACTGTGGCAGGAATGTCAACTTTGGCGGTGGTAGACGTCAATCTTTTTAGCGATTTCTCGGCCTCATTAATCTTACCCCTTCGCACATACCACCATGGCGACTCCGGAGCAAAGTAAAGAAGTATAGCGAGAGGAATTGGCCACACCCATTGGATTGCGAAGGGAATCCTCCACGACCAGTCGTCAGTCCTAGCTTGAGATGCCTTAAGAACCCCCTGGGCCAAAACTTGACCAAAGATGAAGCACATATAGACATAGCTAGTAAGATAACCACGTAACACCACAGGGCATACTTCTGAAGCATAAGTAGGTCCAATAACTCCAAACAAACCGTTGGGAAGGCCCATCAATAGTTCGCCGACTAGTAAGACCGTACGATTTGGTGCCAGCACCAGCATGAAAATGAACCCAGTAGCAGCGACAAGGCCAACAAACATAACCCGCCGGTAGCCAAATCTCTCCGTGAAATGGAAGCCAATCAGAATACCAAACAAACTGCCGATACTGACCATCATGGACAGGGCTGTCTGCCAGTTAGCAGGGAGCACCCACGCTCCATCGTTATAATCTCCAAATTTTTCTTTGAACGCAGGAACAGCAAATAGGGATCCCAATAGTGAAGTGTCATATCCATCCATGACGATGGTCAACGACACAGTCGCCGACCAAAACACAGCCCGAGAATAAGATTTCATACCCTGCCATAAGGTCATATGATGTTCTTGCTCAGTAATCCCAGTGACATCCTCGATTATCGAAGCAAGGGCTGCACGCTTCGCGTCCTCTGACGAGTCCTCAATATGCATATTTTCTGATTTAACCTGGCTCATGATTTTGTGTCTTTTTGACTTAATCCAGATATGAACAATAATAAGGGCCGTAGCGAGGACGCTGTTTGCAGTTATATATTCATCCACTCGCTACGTGCTCGACTAGATGCCTTTGTGGGGAAGCGGGGGTGATCTTGGTCAAGCAACGAGGTCTCAAAGTCAAGTCATATTTTCTTCGTTTAACCGGAGTTGTCGTCCATTTCCTGGCCTCGCGGGGGTGCGGAGTGATCTGATGGCACTACCCCCAAAAGATTTAATAAGAATTTAAAGGAGTGCTGGCAGCAAAACTATAAATCAACAGCTTAAAGTTAACTAAGTTAAATCTTAGTAACCCCCAACGCGGGGTCCAAACCCCCACACGCGGGGCAGGTCTATAAGGCTGTCCACTGGACTTTCAAATATTATTTGCAATTTTAGAAAAGCACCAACCCAAAGACAAAAAAAATAAGAATCATGACGATAGAAAAGTTGAGACCCCAGATTCTGCTACTAGGGACAGTGCGGTTTGCCCATGAAGAATGGAAACGACTGGAACACGATGGTGATCTGATAGAGTTTATTCCTACGAGTCGAGATGAATTCTTTCAGTTCCTTCGTCAGCTTCCAAATCTTGTAGCTATATACCTTACCTTTGCTGGGTATAAGGCAATTGGCGGATTTGATGATGAGGTTTTAAATCATCTTCCGAAAACATTCAAGTTTCTGTGCAGCTTTGGTGCCGGATATGAGATACTTGACGTCAAGGCCATTGGGGCACGCGGTATTCAAGTGTCAAACACGCCCGACACAGTCAGCGATGCTACGGCGGACACGGCAGTGTATCTTATGCTGGGAGCGCTCCGGAATTTTCATAAGTTGGCGGTAGACCTCAGACAAGGCAATTGGTCTAGCAAGACGCCTGAGGCGCACGACCCAGAGAAGAAAGTACTAGGAATCTTGGGACTTGGTGGGATTGGCCGGAAGATTAGAGACCGGTCTCTTGGATTCGAGTTTTCTGAAATCGTTTACCATAACCGAACCCGATTGAGTCCTGACTTGGAAGGATGCGCCAAATATGTTTCGTTTGAGGAGTTGCTGGCTAAGAGTGACATTTTGTCTCTTAGTCTACCTCTTAATGCCAACACTCGGCACATTATAGACGCCATCGCGTTATCGAAATGCAAGGATGGCGTATTCATAGTTAACACTGCCCGAGGAGCAATCATAGATGAAGAAGCACTAGTACAGGCCCTGAAATCTGGCAAAGTATCCTCGGTAGGGCTCGATGTGTATGAGCATGAGCCCAAGATTCACCCGGAGCTGCTGGCCAACGAAAATGTCCTTCTCTTGCCGCATGTAGGTACTCATTCTCGAGAGACCCGCAGAGCTATGGAAGTGAATGTGATCGACAACATACGAGCAGGGTTGACAACTGGAAAAGTTCAAAACCTCGTACCTGAGTTAGTTGATGTATTTGAGTAGTGTTATCACCCTTTTTTATTAATGCCTGATTCTTGTTTTTAATGGCCAGACCTCCATTAGCTTTTTGTATAGGAACCGGCCGACTTCCATTTCAACTCCATTTGAGAGCTGCATTTAACGATACCTGATTCTTTTTGGGAATAATGGGAGTACCATAATACCATTAAATGGGATGATTCTTTTTTGGATTAATGGGAGTACCATTAGATGGGGCGATTCTTTTTCTTTTTCGAATTTAAGCAGGAGGGCCAGTAAACAAAGTATCAGGCCCTTACTTTTTTTTAAATTAAAGTTAACTTTTGTCCCTCAACAATAAGGTAACAAGCATGAACAACCCTAACACTAACTTGCGGGGTAAATGACCCCGCAGGGAGCAACTTCTCTTCATTCTTGCTTGCTTGTCGATCTGAATTACCATACAAAAAAACGCTTTCGATTATGGTCCAGTCTGCAGACACCATATCTTCGATAGAGGATGGATCTTCGCATTCTCTAGGACTCATATCCAGCTCGAGGGCGGTGAAGAGCCGCAAAGGTTTGCCAAAAGTTTACTCGTGCGACGAACCTCTGTGTCGAAAAAAGTTCACGAGGCAGGAGCATCTAAGAAGGCATAAGCTTAATCGTAAGTGAATGCAGAAAAAAAATAAAAAGAGAAAGAGAATGCCGGTGGTCTGCCGGTGGTCTAATCGACAATAGACTCACCAAAAGAAGTATACTTTTGCGGCGAACCAGGGTGTGGAAAGTCCTTTGTGCGAAAAGACTTAATGACGCGGCATCTAGAACGACACCGAGACCGCAGCGGCCTCGTAACGGACCAGCCAGAGATTCAAGTCATGCGTCCGATGGTTTCGACCACCGAGAGTCCTGGAGTTGAATCTGCTGGGTTAGTGTATCAAGACAACGCGTCCGATTTAACAATGTCATCGTCGACAACACACTATCAACCGCAGCAAGACTCCGGTCATTATTATGAACATAGCAACTCTCCCCCGGCATTAGATCCGACTGTTGCAGGAAGTGAAGTCGATAACATTGAATCATCTAGCCAGTTTATTGATTGGCTCTTTTCTACAGATCTGCTGGCGGGAACATGCCTGCCGTTTGGTGTCGATGAGAATTCGTTTTTATGGCCAGCCACTGAGGATTTCTCCGCAATGTCATCTCCAGCATCTTTTGGTGAGATGGCTTCAATTTCAGATGAGAAACTGCAGGAGATAGTACAGGTTATTCCTTCTCTGAGTCAGTACCAGGAGTTCAGCGCCGGCAATATCAAACACTATGTCGATTTGTACTGGGAATGCTTTCATTTCCAGTTTCCTATTCTTCATCGAGCTTCATTCGAAATCAATGCTACACCTGCGCCGCTGATTCTCAGTTTGGTACTGATCGGCGCGTACTATGACAATGCGTCGCAAGAATTCCTTTTGGAGATTGCAACCCCGCTGCGGTGGGTAGTATTCAGTTCACCAGACTTTCATCCACCGGCCAAAATCGAAGCGTTGCAGAGCCTGTTATTGTTAGAGGCGTATGAGAAGACCATGTCCTGCAAGCGAGTATTGCACGAGCGGGCACATATTCACCATGGGGCAATAATTCAGCTTATAAGGCGTGGGTCTACACTTTTAGATCCATCGCTGGTTCTCCCTAGTGAAGAACTGGATAGAGGTACCTGGAAGAGATGGGTTGAGGCGGAATCAATCAAGTTGGGTGTATTTATGGCCTTTATATTCGACGTTTCTCACTCGGTGCTGTTTGGACATGGGCCAATGATGCATCCACATGAAATAAGACTATCCCTTCCATACGATGACAAGATATGGAACTCCTCCAAGCTTAGTGGCACCCAAATAAATAAAAGCACTTGCCTTCCATTTCTGGTGGCGCTGAAGCGGTTTTTAAACTGTCAAAAGGTGGAGACAACCGAACTGGGGATTTTGGCGCTTTTATATGGTCTAGTGTCCCTGTCGACGCATATGGCACAACAGGATTTGCAGGTCAAATTTGTTGGTTGGGGCTCTGTTCGAAGTCAATGGAAGCCAGCGTTCAGCAAGGCATATGATTTTTGTTTCAAGACATTTGAAGAGCTCGAGACAGAAAAGTATCGCAAGACGAGTTTTGCGCTCAACTACCATTTTGCCCATATAGCAATGTATATTGTTCGCTATGATCTTCACGTCTTTTGCGGCGACAGATTTGTAACAGGACTGCCGACGTTGAAGAAGGATTTTGTGGAGGCCGAGAAACGGATGAAAGAATGGGTCAGGACTCAGGACGGCCAGCGAGCTGCGTTTCACGCAATCAAAGCCTTGTATTGTGCATTTATTGAATCGGAGGAAGATGATGGTGGTGATAAGAAGAATGGCAGCATATACGGTGGGGGCACGAGTAAAATTTCTTATGCTTTTTCAGAAGAAAAGCACATTCACAGCTCAATGATCATGTCCCACTGCATGCTGGTATTTTGGGCATATGCGTTCTGTTTGGATGGCCCGGAGTCTCATGTACTTGCCAACAACGGGGACGGCCAACTGTTGAATAATAATAATGGATCCTACGGCTCGAAAGATCATGAATGGGCGCTGGCGGCAGAAAGCGGACGAAGCTTTTTGTTACGGACAAAGTCGATCCAGAATTTACAAGATCTGGTAGCATTTCCTAACAAGAATCATACCGTCGGGTTGTTGAAGTGGGTTATTTTGTCGTTAAGCTCTGGTAGGAGCTTCTTGATGGGCGAGGTTTGCCAAAAACTCGATGTATGCGTAAAGCGCAGTCTTGGATGGGCCATGGCACCTCATAGAGATTTCGTTCCGAGGAGTATCCAAGTGGGTTAGCTTTGAAATATGACGAAAGAGTGCAAAATGCCCCTTGTCAACATCACGGAGGCCGCGCGCGCGAGTACGGCTGAGAGACCGCAGGGACCGGCGGCCTGGCTATCGCAATCCATAGCCCTTAGCTGTTCAAATGTCGACCCATTGGCTACACGGTGTATGGAATATGCATGACGTACGACGTTAGCGTACAGGCAGAAGTTTCTGTTTCCAATTCTTCAGCCAAAATCAGATGGAACAGCTGTCCAACAGGCGGGAAAAAGTCGCACAAGGTCGGCATGTCTGGAAGCGCAATGCTAACTTTACTGCTGGAAAAAAAAAAAGGAAGAAAATAAATGCATTGCATTCTCGGTTCTGCTTATATTTCTTCCCGGCCATCACGGCTGGAGGTGACTGTGCAGTGAAAGGAATTGCTGCTTGTTCATTCGTTTAAGGAGTTAGTGCACAATTGGTTGAGAAAGCAGCAACTCTTTTTGTAATTCAAATTTGTTAACGGACCCAGATAATATACAATACAGCAGAGCTTAATTTGAGAATGCGAGCGCCATTGATAATCATAATTGGATTCCCACCCGTCTATAATTTGGTATTATACATGTCCTCCATATATATATATATATACATAGCAACAGTTCCGAAGCATCCTATATTGTCATTCTGCCGACTTAACGATTTGAACGCGTAAGAGGATAAAACTCTGAAGGTTTGAACACGGCTCCGCGATTAGAAGCCGGCAATCCAGACCCGGATGACCCCGGCGAGGCAGGAGGGCCGGCGGCGAACGGAGGATAGGACGAGGCGGCACCGACGCCATACGAGTAGGGTGATGCTGATGACGACGACGATGACGAGGACGCCGAGAGCTCGCGTTTTTCCTGGTCGTATTTGCGGACATCTTCGGCGGTGAGCTTGATGGTCGAGCCGGTGAGCGGGGAGCGGCCAAAGCCCATTTGTGATAGTATAATTTGTTAGTTTAGATAAAGATGAAGCAGAAGCAGCAGCAGTAGCAGTAGTAGTAGCAGTAGCGGAGGACAGAGCAAAAACGCGAGGATGCAGCGTTGACGATAATATATTGTGTCGAACGCGTGCGATCGGACGAACTGGCAGTGTCGCACAGAACTAGCAGCAGTTGAAATAATGGCAAAGCGCGATTTTGGCAACGAATTGTCCAATAACAAAATATGCGGCAACGGCAGGGGCAGGGGCAAAGACGCCGGCAGCAGGCCCAAACAGGTTTGTTTATAGATGATCTGTCAGGGAATTCAAGTAATTTATCAGTGGCATTGTTGCTGGTTAAATGAAAGGCTGGCTGGGTTGCTGGAAATGACCAAGAGTAAATAAGGAGACAACCACAACCCTGAACCCCATCTCACGCTGTCGAACGCGCTGATCGCGCCAGTTTACAACATCTCCAGTTTGTGTAATGAGCGAGTCTCGGAATCGCACTTCTCGGTGAGTACAGTACGTATTTGTGTATCGACGGAAGTGTGACTGATTGATTCAGACTTACGGAAGAGCAACAAGAGATCGTGACGGAATTGCAAAAGATTCTTTGGACAAGCAACCAAATGTATGTGTTGGCCACGGGGACCGGCAAAGGGACCCTAGGTTCGGAAGGAATTATCTAATTGTTGCAGAAATGCGAATTTGCAAGCGGCCATCAAATTAGTTCGCGAGCGCGGGCCGTACGATGAGGCCGCGCGTGAAGCGGTCGACAAGGCCCGCCAGGCGTACTCATTATTACGACCGACCGACGATCGGCCAAAGTGAACCAACCACGATAGGTATTTTTACTGATTCGTTGCCGCTAAGCCTCATGTCGACGCGTTGCCGGCGCGGACGGCCCAAAGCCGGACTTGTGATCAGCAGGTCAAGGATTACAATAGGCAGCTTACTGTTGACCACAGAGTGATGATGATGATGATGATTTGGCGGTGTAGGGTAGAAAACGAAAAGGGCGCCCGGGTTGTAAAATAAATTGTTTTTGTTTTATTGGTTTCGTTGTTACAAATCCTTGAAGGCCAAAAGCTGCCAGTCTTGGACCGGTCCGATTGTTTTAACCAACGAAATCGTGCCACCGACCCAAGATGTCGTGCCTCCAAGCTGATCGAACAAGGCCTCAAGCTTGGCTTGGACATGACTCTTATTGTCATCTGTAATCGGCCATTCGTCCGAATATACCAAGCTGAGATGGGGATCGTATTCTGTGGTTTGCCATTGGCGAGCTTTTGCCTCTGCGTCATTGTCGTCGCCGGCATTGTTGGGAACGTAGACAAGCATGCGACGGCATTCGCCGGCGAGTTGGATTAGGTCCGGCGTTTTTGCAATGCGGAGGTAAATTTTTTTGAAATAGGCGGGTCCGTAGGCGACATTTTTTTGGATTTCGATCCGCAATGGTGGTGATGATGACGGTAGGGATTGGATGACTGCATCCGGGTCCAGGTCGACCGGAATGTCACTTGTCAGTGTGATGTGGGGACTGAACCGTGGTGCGGCCGGCGCGAACAAGTCATTGGCGAGATCGGCAATGAGGGAGTCGAGTGCCGAGTAGATTGGGCTTGATTGTGGCGGCGATAGCCAGAGCGAGAGTCCTAGATTTGCCATTATTAGACAATATATTATTGTTTGGTTTGTGGATTCAATTTTTACCTGGCATTGTTTATTATTGGCGGAACATGGCAATTACGGTGGCAGCCCCTGGCTGTTTGTCATCAATCAATATTGGGATGATTCAATAACCTGGCCCAGGCTGCATTAATTAATTTAATTTAACCACGACATTATTACAACCAACGCCTACAATATTAGTGCTACAAAACTTCTACAAAATTATGCCGAACCCGGACGCAAATATGAATGCGGTGGTTACACCGGCAAGAATGAATGTCCTCAAGCCGATTGGACCAGCACCAGCTGCTGCTGCCGGTGCGGCCGCATTCTTTGTCGGACTGGGGCTCTGGACCGCGGTCGTGCCGAAACCGTAGTAGACAGCGGCCGAGGTCGAGGCTGATGATGCGGTGGTGAGTGCGGTCGCGAGTGTGGAGGCAGATGCAGGTGGAGATCCAGTCGACGAGAACGTACTACTTGAGGAGGAGGTTGTGACGTTTACTCTTGTCGGATTAGTGGCACCGCAGGGGTTGTTTTGGCGACAGGCAGAGACGCAGGCATTGTCTGAACCGCAGTTGTTTGCACATAGCTAATGTATTAGCAGGGAAAAAGCTGAAATCTTAGTGGAAAGAAAACCTACAGTAACTTGTTCTGTACAGACAAAGTAAGGGATCGTCAGACTGTACTCTGTCAGGTTCGGGGAGAGGCCGTTTGCGCACTCGCAGGTGTAGTAGAGGTTGTCTGGATAGCACAGGTTCGAGATTGTGCCGTAACCTTCGTCAAGACAGATCAAGGGACAAGTTGCGGTCTCTGATTGGCACCATTGCAGGCGAGTGCTGGGGTCAATTGTACTGGCATTGAACATGGGATATGTTTGTGCCAGAGCCAGTTTGGGGGCCACCAAGAGGACGGCGACGAGTGCGATGGCCCAACTGGAGCTTATCGCGGTATTAGATCTGGACATTTGTCTGATGTATGGACAGAGCCAGAGGGAAATGCTAATGCTAATGCTACTAGAGTAATGCGAACAAGTATTTGATGGGGCCACTGCACATGGCCAAAATGGAAAATGGGGCCTGTCACGATAGCGAACATCCGTAATATGTGCACCAGGATTTGCTTGATAGAGTTCTTTATCAGTATTCGAGTGTGGTGAAGAACCAATGTCAGATGCGGCTCAGTTATAAAAAGTATGCGGAAACTTTCTAGGGTCGATATAAATTGGGGGCGCGTGGTAAAAATAGATTACTTGCAACGAGTGCCGCGTGCAAGCGCGTTGCAAGAATTAAGAAAGCAGATTTGGAGACAGCGTGACACTGACAGGCTGTCATAACTATTATTGGAGGCTATCGCAGGCAGGCTTTAATTGTAGCGAAACTATGGCTAATTGTGTTGTAAATGAATTTGCCGAGAAATTCGGCAGGTAGTAATTCACGACTCTACGCACACTTTTATATGCTTCTACTTTATATATCTTGCACCCTCGCTATTATTCGTGGAGAACCACCTCTGGTAGTGTATCAGAATCCATCCGTCACAGTCAAGTGTGTCATTCAATATAGCCCAAATCACGGAATGCTCTTGCTAGAATCTCACGAATGGTTTTTTCTTTCCGTTGGTTATAATCCATGACCGAATCACCAGCTACGGCGGTCTGTTCGGCCGCTTCGCGTTTCACTTTGGCATACAGTTCTAGATCGGCTGGGGCTTTGAGTAACCAGTCACGAAAGATACGATGTCGGGCAACTTCGGGCGAGTCGGGACCCCACACGTGGACATTGACATGATATGCATTGGGCCAATTCTCGACAAAGAACCGGTGCTGGTGCCATCGCGGCTCGCGCAAGAGGAACTTAAATCCTGCCTGTTCCAAAGACTTTACATATGATGGTTCATCCATGCCGTCTTTCAATGACAGATCAACATCAATAATGTCTTTCGCTGGTAGACCAGGCACACTGGTCGAGCCGGCATGAGCAATGTCCAAGATCAAGGGGCCAAGGGCATTTTGAATCCGCTCTTTGACTTGTTCGAACCGTTGCGGCCATTCTGGATTGGGCTCAACTATGGTAATGGGAGGTGTTACCGTTCGTGAGGCTATACGCTCCACGAGCTCTGGTTTGTACTCGTAAGGCGCGAGAATCTGCGCAACTGTAGCGGGCATTGATAGTTGATGGGAGAAAGGAAAGAAAATTAGAGACTCGAACAGACAGAATAATAATAGATAAAGATTTGTTCGGTCCTCTGGGTTTGCCCCTTGCTGATCGGAAGGGCCGATCGGAGATTGGCGATGGATGCCGCGGCCCTGAACTTAAAACCTAATTGGAAGAGTCAACCGTTGTGAGATGGTCCATAATTTTGCATCACAAACTATAAGTTAAGCAAAAAGACTTATAGCCACTTTGGTAGAATTCAAGCAGGGCTGTTGACGATTTGCCGATTTCCGACGTCGGCGATGATACTATATCGTCTGCCGATAAAATATCTGTTATCGGCAGAAAATATTTTAAATTAGGGCTAATTTCAAGGCTAAAGTTGCTGGGCCGTAAGGGTTAGAGTCGAGAGCGTAAATTGAATGCTTTTCCAGATGTCTTGCCATATTTGAAGTTGAAGTTTGCCTAGCCGAATCTGTAGTCCTCCAATTAAATCCGATGCCAGTGTGTTCACCGATATAAAACATGGAAGAACTGGAAACCATGGGCTTGTAGGATCCGGAGAAATTGATTGAGTTCCTGCGTAGTGTGTGTACGATCTTCGAAGGCGGCTTCTTCATCACTTTCGTCATTCAGAAGACGGTAATCCAGGCGTCTCTGTGCTTTATCAGCATTCGAGTGTGGTGTTAATGTGCAATGCGGCCCAGAACGGGAAACTAGGAAACAAAACCAGTTAGTTAGGTCTGTACTCTGTAGCGCGTACGCTGTGCCGTTACGTTATTGTATTTTTGTAGGGTAGCTCAGCTATAAATCGACTGCAAGAGTACAACAAGCGCGCAAGACCAGCTCAGCGTGACACTGACAGGCTGTCATCGACTGTCATCAGTATTTCTGAGGCTGTCGACGCCAATGCGGGCTTTGTACCAGTTGTGGCTATTTCCGGAGTGTGATGCGCGTGATTTGTGCAATGCCGAGTGTGCCAACGGCTGTGCTAGCGTGCATTCACGTGCATGCACGTGCATGGGCGTGCATATTTTCACAGAGGGCGGCTGACTTAACGCCCGCGCAGTGTGACGCAGGCACAACGGCAGAAAAAGATAGCGTTGGGCTTTGCAAAACGCACGTGCGCTGCAGTCGATCATTTATTTTTTATTTTTTATTATTATTATCATTAACTAGTTACGCCGGAGTTTACACTCGACTCCTCGACGGACGCGGCTGACAACTGCCGTGATCCGATTCTTCTTCTTCCACTCTCGTGTGCTGCTTCGTCTTGTTGTTGTTCTTCTTCTTCTTCTTCTTGTATGCTTCTGCCTCCGCAATGAATCCACCACTATCGCCATCTTCATCGTCTTCATCGTCGTCATCGTCATCACCGCTGCTGGCGACCATGCGCCGGGCATCCTGGATGTCGTCCAAGAAAGTGCGCCGGACACTGTTGTCTGCTCGGCCCCGGACAGTTGCACTGAGTGCCGTTGGTGCTGCTGTGTTCATGGTGCTGCTTGTGCTTTCCATCGCACGCGCTGCCAGTGTCAGTAGCAGCAGTAGCAGTCATAATAACAATCTCGCCGCGATCGCAGCATCCGGCCCCGCCGAGGTCGAGCTGGCCGAGATCGCCTACACCGGCCTGGCCGACCAGTTCCCCGTGCCCGATCCTGCCACTCGGCCGACACCGGACTTGGTCGACACCTTTGCCCACTTCCACCACCGCCAGACTTGTGCCGTGTCTGCGCTCGACATCCACCGTCCATTCGAGCCCCTGTGCAACTCCCTCGACAGCCTGCTGCCGGCCATGTCTGGCGGCGGCCGGCTCGGCTTCGATGCGCCATACATGCCTCGCGGCTGCGACATGCGCTGGTACGACACCCGCGAGATCTGCGCCATCGTGGGCCGGTTCGAGCGGATCGTGTTTGTCGGCGACGCCATGATGCGACACGTCGTCGGCGCCCTCCACGTCCTGCTGCGCGAGGACCTCGGCTTCGGCGCCGTCACGGCCTGGAACTTCCGCCCCGACGAGCGCGACACCTGCTTCTGCCAGGGCCAGTTCGACCCGCTCAACTGCGGCGTCCAGGGCATCTTCTCGTCCGAAGACGTGGCTAGGTTCGACCCGACTTCGCTCAAGTGTGACAGAGCCGACCTCAGCATCCAGACCCACGTCATCACGACCCATCCGCCGACCGAGGACGAGCTCGCGCGGCTGAGCGACGCGTTTGTGTACGCGTCAAATTCGCGGGTCCGTCCCGTCGCGGTCGTGTACGGCCAGGGCCACCACAACGACCTCAACGTCGACGCGACCGCCGGATGGCTGGCCGCGGTCAAGCACGCCATCGCAGAAACTCTGCCAAACAAGGTCAAACGGGCAGAGCTGTTTGTCACCCCGGGCGGATCCGGCCCGGAAATGTACGATGTCGACGTCGTCCGCCACGGACACAAGGCCCTGTCCCTGTTCGAGCTCGGCATGGCCAACGTGTGCCAGCAAAACCACATCGACCTGCTCGGCACTTTCAACGCCTCCGTCCAGACCACCCTCTCCGACGGCAAGCACTCAGACATTCGCGCAAACCTGCTCAAGGCCATGATGGTCCTCAACTGGCTCGACAACGTCGTCCCCGTCGAGGGCGTCGACGAGATCGACGCCGGGGCCGGGGCCGGGGCCGAGGGCGAAGCGAAAGCGGAGGCAGCCGGAGCGAAAGCGCGAGCACAGACAGACGACAAGCCAGCTCCGGCGCCGAACTCGAAACCAAACGCGAACTCGAACTCGAAACCGAAACCGAAGCCAAACCCGGCCAACACTGGTCGGCCCGTGAAGGAGCCCAAGCTGCCGAACCACGCCGCCGTCGCGGCCGTCAACGCCAAAGACAAACGGGCAAAACCAGCACCAGCAGCACCCAACAAGACACAAAAAAGTCCGGGCCAGCATGCCGAATTCGTCGACAAAAAATCACTGTCCAAAGTCGTGCCCCATGAAAACGAGCACATCGCCGATGCGCCCGGTCCGGACCAGGCTCCAGCCGCTGCCGGCCTGCCCCGGCGGACCAGGAAGAACAACCAGGTGGCTATAGAAGCAAGGAATTAAAAAATTTAGAAACTAAAAAAAATGAAGCTTGCACAAGCTATGTACAATACAGTATTGGTTGGTCATGTATTTTTATTTTACCTTTAACTTTTTTGCATTTTTGGCTAAATCTATATTTTGTGTCCCAAGAATTATTCTAGCGCCCCGTATGAAAATATCAATCCCACCATGCAAAATGCCTTGCTGCCGTATACCGCCACACTCATGCTCTGCCTACCTACGCTTGTCCCTCGATCACGGCAAACTCGGCGACCGTGGCCCCGACATCGCCATACCGCATGCCATCATCATGCGACCCTTCCACAACCAGCATGAGCCACCGCGCCTGCACCGGCTCATCCAGCCCGACCACCGTCACGTTGCCGACCCGCAGCCGCACCTCCAACGCCGCCGCCGCATCGTACGCGGCCGAGATCGTGACGGCCTGTCGGTCAACCGGCCATGCCATGGCCATCGCCGCCGTTGCTGTCGCACTGTACCCGACAGAAAACACGCGTGGCGGCGTGCGTGCCCAGTTCAGACTTATGCCGGCGACGGTTTTTGTCTGGCCAAGGTCGACCAGCAAGCCGGCCGGCTGCCGCGTGGCCGGCTGCCAGGAGGTCGAGTTTGACCCGTCCGTGGCCGAGATCGGGAAATGGCCGTGGACCCAGGTCGTGTTTGAAGTCGCCGGCCGGCATTGGACCACGTTGCCGGCCACTAACGTGCCGTTCAGGTCCGGTCTGCGCGTCGGCACCACTAACTTGCCGCCCTCGCCAATCGCGTAGTCACCCCTGGCCTGGCCGCCGCCGATCCGCACGGTCGCGTTCGACGACGAATTTGCGCCGCCACGGCTGTGCCGCCGCGTAATGACGGTCTGGTCAAGACTGATCGTGAGGTCGAAAACACTGTCCCGCCATTTCATGCCCTTGACCGTGTATCCGTGTTCAATCTGCGGCGGCAACGATGGGTCAAGATAAAACACGTCTTCCCGTGGCCTGAACCCAGTGAATCCATGGGTCAGAACTTGCAAAAACCCGCCATGGCCGGTCAAGAACGGAAAGGCCGGGTGCGTGCCGCCGTTCAGGTTGGGATCATCATCCATCTGTTCTGAAAACTGGTAAAACGGCGCCCGCAGGTACGGTTGCGAGGCCGCCAACAGATACGTGTAGGACGCGCACCCGACCGGACTCAGCCGGGCAGAATTGATCGCGAAAATGGCCCACGTCATGGCCGGACCGTCTGCGCTCTGGGCCATGGCGTAAAAATCCAAGTTGTTCAAGCTGAGCTGCTGGGAACCACCACCATCGTATTCAAGCGGGTAATCCAGCAAAACAACGTCGGCCTGTTTGATCTCGACCGACCCGTTCATGTTTGAGAATTCCAACACAAGGTCACCCTCGCGGTTAACCGGAACATAAATCTTGTCCTCAATGTCGACCCATTTCGGATTCGCGTCCTGGCCCACAATCTCGGCCGCCCGTCGCGCCCAACCCATGAGCTTCGAGATCCCGGCGTTCGTGAACGCGCCATTGTCAACAAAATTCGCATACTCGTCCGGATCGGTCATGTTGTACGTATAGTAATACCCACCCGTCGACCCATTCTTGACAACATAGGAGGCAAACATGTCGGCCGCGTCCCGAATGATTGGCCAACCTTTGCTCTCGAGCCAGTCCGTATCATTCGACAACAGGAACTGGTTCCAATGCGCTTGGGCAATGTCAACATTAATATGATACTCGTAGTCAACGCACGGTCCCGTGCCCGTGCAATTCCCGAACCGGCCAGACGTCCACGAGTAAATCGCGCCATCTAATTTGTACCTCTGCGCATTCTTCACCGCCTGGCCATGAATGCGCTGGCGAAAATTGTTAATGTTGGCCCCATACTCGGGATGCAGCACCGACAGGGCCGGATACATCCACGTGTCCGCGTCCCAAAACACCATCCCGCCATACGAGTCCGAACTCAAGCCAGACACGGCGATCGAATTGTCGCCCCGGCCGGCAGGCTCATCCCCGGACCTAACCGCACTCAGCAAATGAAAGAGCGAGGCCCGGATTGAGATCTGGATCTCGTTGTCGCCAGGAAACTCGATATCTCCAGAATCCCAAAGCTTCTGCCACACAAACTTGTGATCCGCCATCACCAGTCCGTATCCAATCGCCGCCCCGATCCGGGCAGTATACGCAGCCACCCGCTTCGGGTCCTTATACGCGTCCGAAGACGCGATCCCAACATATTTGTACGTCGTAAACATCTTGCCGGCTTTGAGCGACACTTCAAACTCTTGCGATATCGTCGCCGGACTCCTGTTCCCACCATCATGACGGCCTGGCATGTTGTCATCCCGACGACTGCTTGCATTGACCGCATCCATATCCGAGAATTCCAGGTGCGAGTATTCATAGGCCCGGACACTCGTCAATCCGTACGGACGCACACCGGTCCACATGCCGGTACGGTCGGTGGACGAGTAGTTTTTCTCCAAAAAAATCGTCCGGAATGACCCAGCCCCATCGAGCACGTCAGTCAGTCTGATCTCGGTGTCTTCGGCCGCGACCACGTCTAGCTTGACCAATGCCAACGTCGGAATCGCCCGGTGAGCCAAGACCTCATACGCCAATGAAATCGCTCGCGACTGGTTCCCGTTCGGGTGCCATTCAAGCTTGGTCCTGACAACGCCGTCCTTCAAAGAAAGCGATTGGGCATAATTGTGCACATTAGCTGGCCGGCAATTCACGTTGAACGTGTCCCCGTATGCGCTCACCAAAAGCGTAGACCACACCGGCAAGCTCGAAATAACACTCTCGCCACCTCTCTTCAACAACTCTGGGAAATTCGTCGCCGTCGTATTTGGTTGCAAGTCCCAAAACCCGGCAATGTACGCACCCGTGAACCGAGGCGAAAACAGAGGCCAACCATTTATGGTCTCGCCATTGACAACACGCTCACCATTGCCGTCGTCCATGTCCTCAATGTAACCGGTACCTTCTACCGGCAGGCGAGCTCCAATATATCCGTTGGACACATATGGCTGAACCTGGTACCTGTTCGTCGTGAACACCCGGTTCGTGAGCGTCCACGTGCTGTCGTCGTACTCGACGCCGTCAAGAATGGCATCCCGCCTGACCACCTCTCTCGCCAGCTGCTGCCTTAGCTTTGCTGAGACACCGGCGAGCGCGACCTGCGATAGGGTAAGACAGCCAGAAATTAAAACCGACAATCTCATGGCTATGCCCGTGGCCGAACTTGTCGTGGTTCTCGAAATAAACTCAGGCACAGACTCTTTTAACTTAACGCCGACCACACGGTAAGCTAATTAATCTCGTCGCCCTGCCGATTCCTAGATCTAGTATAACAACTTTCACTGAGTTTCACCAAGGTTCAAAATTTCTGTATTTAGATAGCCTACCAAACAACGTTGTATGCAGCAAGTTAGATAGAACGTGGTTTTTGAAATAGGTCCTCTATTTCCCCAACTAGGCAGTCTGGGAACCGGGGCAGTTGCAGTATTACGCAATCATTTTCGCATTTACGCTATAAGTGTCTAAACTCCACGATGGCCACCTGAGCGATGCCAGTTAATTAATTAGTAATCTGTTGCCTGGTTCGTGACCAATATGAACAGCACCAATGTAATCGCTCCGTAAAAACAATCAGACCTGGTTTCTTGGCTTCAAAGACTGAATACAGACCAGGCAGCAGTTTAATTCTCATGTGCAATGATAAATTGCGCATTTGTTTGGTGTCAGTCGTTGTTGCAAGTGGCATCACATCTTCATCCGGATCAGACAAACACCATAATAATCGTCCAAGTTAAAAGCCTTTTCTGCAAAATTGTATGATCCAGCATGCCCAAGGACTTAAGTTAGTCAAAGCGAGGCCATACTGTGGATGTGTATCTGGGCTGAAACAAACGCCTAGATGCAAGCCAAGTAAAATTGACGGACAGAGGAGTACAATGAGTACGAGCAAAATCTATGTGAAACATTCCCCATTATGCGGAATAATGGCACTCCATTATAACAGAGGTGCCAGCAGTATCTATGCAGTCGAGTGGGTACGCTGACGTGATGTAGCGATTTGGTGGCGATGCCGAAGGCACACTGGTGCTGACAGGTCAGTGACGGAAAAAAATTGACCAACAATTTAATCAATAAATTTCTTAATCAGAAATATTCAATAATACAATGGTATAAAGCCAGGTTTGGGTCTTAAAAATTCGGGAGGTTTTGGGGCACGCGACGACGTGTTTGGACAATGAGTGTGGGAGCCGGGGATCAACGTTTTATGTAGACTTCGATTCAGAGCTCTCTAGGTTATCACCTATAAAACCCAACAATACACCACCTCCAACAGCGCATCCATCACATCGGTCTTCTTACATCTTGCAAGCTTACAGGACAATCGGTCTCAAATAATTGTTGTCATGGCCACGCTCACTTCCGCCACTTCGCTGTTGGCACTGTTGGACGAGCCAGATCAAAGCTTGCAGGTGTATGCGCTCGAGAACCTCAACCAGCTCGCCGACGAGTTTTGGGCAGAGATAGCGGATTATGTCACCAAAATGTACAAGTCGCTCATCCACTACTATACTTGGTGATTAATTTCTTCAAATCCAAATGCTGACCTGATGCGTATAGTGAAGAGCTTTACGAGGATGACAAGTTCCCACAGTCCAAACTTGCCGCGTTGGTGGCTTCCAAGGTGGGTTTTATGCTTGCTTGCTTCAGAGCAGTTTGAATTAACATTGCCGCAACCAGGTCTACTATAACTTGGCAGAATTCGACCAGTCGATGCAATTTGCTCTTGCCGCTGGTGAACTCTTTGATTTGTCAGTCAAGACAGAATATGTCGAGACAATAGTGTGTATGTGTGCCACTGTCTAACTCTTGCCGATTGTTTAATCTAATCGGTTATTTTTGCAGCCAAATGCATTGATTCGTACATTCGGAGTTCCCAGGAGGCGTTCGATGCTCCCCAGAAAGATCAGGCCCCGCCGAATCCAAATCTCGCCGACGTCGTCGAACGAATGTTCCGTCGATGCATCGAAGAAGGAGAGCACAAACACGTATGTAAAAAGTGTTTTCCTGCCCAAGCTTTTTATTTTGTCTTTGTCACGACCGTGACTGACTAATTGTAATCAGGCGATCGGAGTCGCATTGGAGGCTCGGCGTTTGGACACCATAGAAGCCTGCATCAATCACGCATTCCAAGGAGGTTTGACGAACGGCAAAGCGAAAAGTGCAGACAAACGGTTATTAGCGGATGGACTCAATGGCGTCGATGATCAAGCAAAAAAATCCGAGGCTGCTGGTGCTGAATTGATAAATTACGTGTTTGAGGCATCCATGTCACTGGTTGCAAACAAGCGATGGCGTGATGAGGTAACACTATAGCACCCTTATTCGCCATACATTTTAGACTAAGTCTTTGATTAGGTACTTCACAGGATGGTTGAGCTTGTCGAAGGTCTTCGCAATCCCGATTACTTCACAGTCGCCAAGATCCTCGTGCATTTGAATGCTGCAGAAAAGGCTGGACAGCAAATTTTGGATCTATTGGCTGAAAATACTGAAAAGTCGCTTCTTATCGCGTATCAGATTGCTTTCGATTTGGTCTCGTCGACGTCTCAAGAATTCTTGGCCAAGGTCGTCCAGATGGTTGAAGGATCGTCGACCCCAGGCACGCCCCAGGCTCTCAAAATCCTCAGCGGCGTTCCGACGCTAGAAGTCGAGCTTACATTTCTCTACGATAACAACAAAACCGATCTTTTGATTCTTAACAAGACAAAAGAAACCCTTGAAGCAAGAAATTCAATCTTCCACAATGCCGTCACTTTTGAGAGCGCTTTCCTACTCGCCGGTACCACCGCGGATGGTTTTTTTAGAGATAACCTTGAGTGGCTATCACGAGCTATGAATTGGAGTAAATTCTCCGCCACGGCTGCGCTTGGTGTTATTCACAAGGGCAACCTGTCGCAGGGCATGAATCTCTTACGGCCTTACCTCCCCGGAGATTCTGCGTCGCAAGCTGCCGGATCGAAGTACTCTCAAGGTGGTAGTCTCTACGCTCTCGGACTGGTATTTGCTGGTCATGGTAAAGATGTTCTCGATTTCCTTCGTACCAACCTTAGGGAGAGCAGCAACAGCGGTGGCCAGGAGGGCGAGGTAGTCCAGCATGGTGCTGCTCTTGGTGTTGGTGTGGCTGGCATGGCTACTTGTGACAATGATATTTATGAGGAACTTAAGAATATTCTATTTTCCGACTCTGCTATCGCTGGCGAGGCCGCTGGTCTGGCCATGGGCCTGGTCATGTTGGGCTCAGGAAGCGAAAAAGCGCTGGAGGAAATGATGCAGTATGCGCATGAGACTCAACACGAGAAAATTGTTAGAGGATTGGCTGTTGGTATTGCACTTCTTATGTACGGCAAGGAAGAGGCAGCTGATGCGTTGATTGATCAGCTCCTTGGCGAGCAAGATCCTATTCTCCGGTACGGTGGCATTTTCACTGTTGCTCTTGCTTACTGCGGCACGGGTAACAATACGGCGATCAAACGACTGCTGCATGTTGCTGTTTCGGATGTCAACGATGACGTCCGAAGAGCATCCGTCATGTCTCTCGGTTTCATTCTATTCCGCAACCCGACCGCAGTGCCAAGGATGGTTGAACTGCTTTCGGAAAGTTATAATCCCCACGTTAGATATGGTGCCGCTCTAGCTCTAGGTATTTCGTGTGCTGGTACCGGTCTTGCAGAGGCTGTTGAGTTACTTGAGCCGATGCTCAAGGATCCGACCGATTTTGTTCGACAAGGTGCTTTGATCTCTCTGGCCATGATATATATTCAGCAGAACGAGAAGACCGCACCAAAGGTTACGTCAATCCGAAAGACGTTTGCAAAGATCATATCTGAAAAACACGAGGACGCGATGGCCAAATTCGGTGCCGCTTTGGCACAAGGTATCATCGACGCTGGTGGCCGAAATGTTACAATTAGTCTGGAGAATCGACAGACTGGTACACTAAACATGAAGGCAATTGTCGGTGTTGCCGTGTTTTTACAATTCTGGTACTGGTTCCCGTTGACATGTTTCCTATCATTGAGTTTCACTCCTACGGCGATCATCGGAGTTCGGTCAGATCTCAAGATTCCCGAATTTTCATTCTTCTGTAACGCAAAGCCGTCGAAATTCGATTATCCACCCAAAACTGAGGAGCAGACCAGTAAGGCGCCGGAAAAAATTGCCACCGCGGTTCTGTCGACCACTGCTCGGGCAAAAGCCCGAGCAAAGAAGTCAGAGAAGGAGAAGGCCGAAGCCGAAGCCGAGATGGACATGGAGGTTGACGACAAAGAGCCCACGACGACGGCGGCGGCTGAGGAAGAGCCTTCCAAAATGCAGGAGGTTGAAGGTGCCGAAGCCGAAAAAGAGCACGAAGAAGAAGTTGAGGAAGAAGAGGAAGAGGAATATGATGAGGAAATTGCGGAGAACGAGATTGAGGATAAGCAAGACATCAAGGGGTACAAGATCCAGAATATGTCCCGGGTGTTACCTGCTCAGCTCAAGTACATCTCATTTTCTAGAGACGAACGATTTACGCCTGTTAAAAAATTCCGATCGTCAGGTGGCATTCTGGTTGTGCGAGATAGCATTGGCGTTCGCGTCAAGACCCCATTTATCAAGACAGTCCGGGAGCGAAACTTGCCGCCAGAGGAACAAGATGAAGATGACGAAGCTGCTGTTCCGGAACCTTTCGATTACGAGACTGATACCGAGTTATAGAAAGAAAGGATTATGTGGGGTCAAATTTATTGTGTATATGCGCGCTGTGATATGATAATATGCTAAAGTATTTTGACATGTGTATTGCGTACTTTTGTGGTATAGCGTATGTGTTTTGATATTCAATGAATATTCTTACAAAGACATAAAGTTATGTACATAGTTATATGTGAAACTATTTACAAGCCTTCCAGGTCACCAAGCACTCTTTCTAGCAGCTTCATACCAAAGGCATGTGATCCCGGACCCTCTACTACCAAGTTAACTCTGTTACCTTTTGTAACATCAAGCCAGCCTGCGTCATCCCGGGCAGGTCGAGGTTCATGTGAGTCCCGCTTGGCAATGCCCCGACGGTCAAGCACACACATTCCCCAACTCCACTGTCCGGTTGTCTCCATCCTGAGATCCATATTTTCTGAAACATTAAACAACTCGGCCCGCTCTTTTTCACTGGCAATAGCAAAATACATGGTGAGGGGATCATGCACTTCAATGTACGCACCACCGACTCCGTCTGCTTGGTCAGCAGCAGCATGGCGTGAACCACCTTCGAATAAGACCAAGTCCTCCATTCGCCTAAAAGCGCCACCAAGCCATACTGTCATCCATGTCGCGAGTGGCGACTCTCCTGGATGACGAGAATTTGCAATGCCGGGCGTCTTGTCCAACCAGCCCGCGCAACATTTGACAAACCACTGTTTGCGGAGTCGATGTCGAGTGGTTATGTCTAGCGGGAATAAGTAGAGTTTGACCGGTCCGTATTTAGCGTCATCATCTTCGCCGGGTCCGCGAAAACATGTTGCAGCTGCGATTGCAGATGGCGGTAAAGTACTACCTGGGTTGCGAGACGTGGTAGCTAGCACGATCGCGGCAGCGTCCACGTCAGCGTAAAAATTGAATTCGGCAAATGGTGTCATGTTGCCGGGAACACTAACGTTGCCACCCATGCATACAACTTCTTTTACCCGACTGAACGTGGGAGGATCTTCCAGCGCGGCTCTGGCGAGATTAGAGAGCGGCGCGATGGCAACGATGGTTACTGTATTTTCGGGCTCTTCCCTCAAAATACGTAGGATCTCACGCCACGATGGACGGCATGTTGGAATGTATCCCTTTGCATCCCGTATGACTTGTTCTCGCGTAATTGCTTGATCAGCTGAAAGCGTTTTTGGATCGTAAAAAGGTAGAATGCAGGTCTCGCTTGGGGAGAATTGGGGTGCGGACTCATGGACGCCGCCTAATCCATCCGCACCGTGAAAAAACTCGGCACCAACTGTCCGGCGCGCAGATACAGGGAAAGTGGACCCCAGGGCAACAGTCGGCCACGTTGAACTATCATCTGCTGAATTGTGCAGATGATAGGGGAGCAGCGGCAGCTTGTGGAGACTGCGATACTGGCGCTCGGATTCCAGCACTTGAAATGTGGCCACGACATTACGTACGGATGTCGCGACACCGATATTGCCAAAGCATAGAGACACTAAAGCTACTGAACACGACGGTGTATTGAGTGCAAGGAGAAGCGCGAGTACATCGTCGACCTTAGACAAGCAGTCAGTAATTCGAAATGTATTTTGTTATTCCCTATTTTGCCATGGAAATAGTTAAGCCAACAGGACACCATACGCCAGGATCGCAATCAACAATCAATTTGCGCTGAGCCATTGTAGATATTGCGTGTCTTCGTGTGAATATAAAGAAGATGTTGAACTGTCGTTTACTGTCGTTACAATGACGGGAAATAATATAGTGCGAAGTTGCCACATGGATAGAAGCCACGAGGCCACAACTTGTGCGGCTTATTGGCGCCGCATGCTTGTCGCGGGTTAGGGAAGACATTACAGGTCGGACCTGACCATGAAGCAGCAAACACCGAACAGCCAACAGCCGCTCTTGTCAAGATGCGATGGCAAATATTGAACAAATTTGTCGACTTAGTTTCGGAATTCCCGGAGAATTTACGGGCCATGCTGTAAGTGGATAGGGCGATTGGGTTAGGTTCTTGAAGATGAAGAATTATTCAATTCGGGGAACGCGGATGGTGACTATTGGCTAGCTACCGTTTCTTGAGAGAAAGTTGCGACAACCAATTGTTCTGATGCGCATGATCCTGGGTAACAGGATCGGCTTGGTACAGATGATCATGTTATAACTGCTGGGTCCATGGGGACAGATTGAACTTATCGCAAAAATGGAGTCAATATATGGGAGTCATGGCGATCATCTGAGAAGCGTTTGACTGCCCCCGCAGTACATAGCCAATAGCAAGGTGAACGTTGCACAATAACTCGGAAGGAAGAGTAACTGACTGAGACTCCATTCCAAACAACAATTCATCCCCATCATTATGCACGGCCATCGCTGGCGGAATAAGTGTGTGAGGATATAATAGTCGCAGTCGATAAGTATTGTCTCGACATTCGATACCAATTCTAAAGTCACCAAATGCTGAATATGCACTTGGATCTAGCAACAACCCGTTGGCAGGATCATTGAATTGGCTACCAGCCAAAAGCATCTCTACAGATTGACCAAGAAAGGGCGTTCCGCAGCGCCGGGTGACTGTTCGCGCTGAAGGGAATAATGTGGGCACCTTAGAGAACGTCCGTACAGGAGTAAGCCACGCCAGCCGGAGGTGGATATGATGGCCTATTCAATACTCTCCCAATTATAGATACAACGCCATCGCGATCGAACAACTATGTACTTGTTAGCTGTTCTCAGCCATTCGAATTGATATTCACCTTGCGCATGAATGCCTCTTGATTCCTTGTAGACGTGCTTCTCTCTGACGGTGTCGGAGTATGAGAAAGGGCCATTATAGACAACAATAAATCCAAAAAAAAATCCTTGGTCCAATTGATGACTGACGCCTTCAAGTGATCAGAGAGAAGGAATTTTGCGCGTACTTCCTGCCACGTCCTCGTCGTTCGATGGGGAACGAAGCCACTCTCCGAAGACGGCAATACCATATGTGCACTGCACGGTCTTAATAATTCAATCTTCTGCGGCGAATCAGTGATGCGCTTCCATAGATCACGCGCGAGTGAATCGCGGTCATAGCCCCATTGCAAAAGAGCGGTCGCATGTGGACGAACATCGATTGTGTCGTTATGGTAGTCAAAAGAAAGCGGAACTTCGCAAGGCTCCAAAATGGTTATAAGAGTTTCAGGTAGGGTCTTCTCGGAAGCGTCCCGCTCAGCCATTATCAACCTTAAGTAACTTGGCCAGAAGGCACGTTATCGTGACGCAAGCTTCAATACTGGCATGCAAATCGCGTAGGATTGCCTTGCGACTGTAGACCCTAGAAGCTCTTACCTCGCAACTAATGATATCCTTTTATCGTTTGGCGTGTATATTCTCTGCCTACAGCTCCGTAGTGCCGAAAGAGACGAGTGCGAGTGGTAGAAATACCCTTAACCTCCCCTAAAGGTGAGGCTTGCAAAAAAAAGTCATTGCGAGGAAGTGGCTACTGGTAGAGACGGAAATACTTTGATTAGAGTCAATGATTTATTCGATTCGCTAATTGCTATAATTTTTCTTTTGGTTTGTGCTGGAGTCGTTATTAGGTCAAGTGCCATGCAATTGCACCGACCGCGCAATATGCTCACCGAGGGACGACAAAGTCGGCATTACACAGGCTTAGGAAGAATAGTGGATTTCTTTTTAAAGGACGGCTCTTGTACCTTACGAGTTATTGAAGAAACTGCAAAGTATTAAGGCTACTTTGTCAACGGCGTCGGTCGATCCGATGTCACGATACTACATCATCAGCCTCAAATGTTGCTGATAAAATTACGAATAAATATCTGGCAAGCGTAGTTTAGCCGACGTAGTAGTGTCATATATATATATATATATATAAGCGATATCGCCTATCTGCCGAAAATCTCAGTATTGTTTGACAGCCAGCCGCACATGCGGCGGCGTGTTAGGGGCCAGGAAAGAAATGTTCAGCAGGAGAATAATACTAGTTAGCTGATCAATTACTATTATTGTCTTAATAACCATTATACTCTGTCGAGCGGTTCCTTATACGGTCTATGACGGAAGAACCTAACTGGCTAACTCACGTTGACACAGACTAACCACAGATATATCTGGCAATAATATCATATAATTACCAAGCAATCCACAGATGCACCGCCACAACGCCGCACTGGCTTAGGTCCTGCGAAGCCACAACGCCAATCTGCCCCGAACTGTCACGAGAACCTTTTTGTTCCGGATCCAACGCCTGCAAGCCTGCAAGATGATGCGATCTAGCCTTGCAAGCGCAGCAGCCCGAGGCGAGCACGCAATTGCCCTGTTCTGAGGCCAATCCAATATTAGCCGCAAAGTGTGGCACGTTGTGGCGCAAAACGCGGCTGGATGGCCAATTGAATGGGTTGGTTTACTGCACCGCCACGGATTTCTCAAGAGCACGCCATCCGCGCTAAGCCGTAAAAGGCAAGGCGGGAGTCCTTCACAACGAACGCGTGGATCACGCAAACCCCGCGAACTTGCGCTTCCAAGGTTGTGAATGGAACCAGAAAGGCCCTAAAAGAACAAAAAAATCTGAAGGCGAAGACCCGGTTTGGCTGATAGCTTATAGCTTATATATTAAGTATCCCTCTCCGCGCCCCTCCCAGTTTAAACCACCCGACACCTCATTATCTTCCCCTCATCGCACTCAACCGACCACTACCTGCATAATGTCTGCTCCTGAAGCTCCTCGTCTTCGCCTTGGATCCAAGGGTAAGTGTTCCCGGCTACAGACTTGCCTAACATGGGTAGTTCGCACAATATTGCACAATTGAGCTCAATTGACGGTCGTTCGTGCTATATAGCTCCTAACTTCAAGGCCACCACTACCAAGGGTGAGATCGACTTCCACGAGTACATCGGCGACAGCTGGGTCATCCTCTTCTCTCATCCTGATGATTTCACTCCGGTCTGCACAACTGAGCTGGGTGCTTTCGCCAAGCTTGAAGACGAGTTCACAAAGCGCAATGTCAAGCTGATCGGTTTGTCTGCCAACTCCCTCCAGTCCCATGAGGAGTGGATTAAGGACATCGACGAGGTCACTGGCTCCAGCCTCTCATTCCCCATCATCGCTGATGCCGACCGTCAGATCTCGTATCTCTATGACATGTTGGACTACCAGGATGTTACCAACCGTGACGGCAAGGGCCTCCCCCTGACTATCCGATCCGTCTATATCATCGACCCGAAGAAGACCATCCGCCTCATCCTGACCTACCCTGCTTCTACTGGCCGTAACACCAAGGAGGTCCTCCGTGTGATCGACTCACTCCAGTCTACCGACAGGTACAAGGTCGCAACTCCTATCAACTGGGTTCCTGGTGATGATGTTGTTGTTGCCGCTTCTGTCTCCAACGAGGAAGCCAACAAGCTCTTCCCTGGCTACAGAGCTGTCAAGCCCTACCTTCGTTTGACCACTCTCCCTGCCGACAAGGTTCTTCCCCAGTAAACAAGTTAATTTTCATCTCTCTATCTAGGTGATGTTTATTTAAATTTCGCTGGAGACTTTTTTTGTTGATGGTTGATGGTGGACGGGATCATTCGATGCTTTTAATCTGGGAGTCGGGATATGTATATATATTATATGACTATTTGCTACGAAATAAAATTTTTTTGTGTTGATATACGTGTGTTGGTTTTACATTGAAAATCTAGTAGATTGCAGCGTTCAGCATGTTTTCGGGTTCGGTCAGCTCTAGAGATCCTGCCTGGAGGACAAATACGGTAACCAATTGTAACCTCAATCTGTCCAAGGCTCTTTCTTTTGGACCACATAACATTCGGCGAAGTCCATTGAACTATTATTACGAAAATGCAATTGCATATGTCAGTCGTCGCATGCGATGTCGTTGTTATTTGTAATCTCAGAGAGTGAGCTCAAGTTCATGCGGCGCAACCCCGAGGTGTGATGATGTGTCTGAGGATGGAAGATTTAAGGCCCCAGGGACATGACGCATTGATTACCTAACTTCCGAGTTATTGCGTAACCTACTTTTTCGAAGCCAGGGCCAATCAAAATATTAGTGCAGGAGAATTATTGGATATTTGTTTGATTGCATATGTTCCTATTGAACACTGACAGGATGGGCCCGTTAGCTGATAATTTCGGCGGCTTCATATGAGCTAGCATGTTACACCTGTGAAAATACTAAAGATAGCTAGGTTAGCCTGAGATGAGAATCTAGCGATCAATGAACTTAGTCTCAAAAGGATATTAATTTACAAGAATGCCACCACAAGCAATTAGTGGACGATGTCACAAACGAAAGCCAAAATATAACCTTAAACGGCTTTTGCGGGTTCCGGTCTCCGGACTCAACAAATGCCGGGCGGTACGCAGTGGTGCAGCTTCAAACTCGCCCAGGGCACCACAATATTGGTGCAGATATAGCTTTTGTCTCTGTAGACAAATAACCGATCACTGGATTGCATACAGCGTAGTAACAAAAAATTTTTATAAACGTTTTAATAACCAAAAGCTGGCGTTTATTCCAAACGGTTGAGGCCAGATGCCGAAGGTGTTTATCTCCGAATTAAACAAAGTTCCGGCGAACACTGAACACGGAGATAAAGAAAGTAATAGTCACAATAACACCCTAAATGTTAATTAAACAATTTTCAAAGCCAAATGTAATGGTTCTTCTCCGACAAATTTTCGGATGGTCGGATCGTGGACATCACGGACCCAGAACTCGGTTACCGAACGCGTATGTACGGGCGACGGCCGGATCGTTATAAGTGGCCTCGTCTGGCCACTAAAATAAGCAATATACTTGTCTGACAACAATAATGACCACCGCTGGTACTCATAGCACACTCACAACCGATCTTGAAAAACAGCTGCAAATCCCAGCTGAGTGTCGCGGCGATGACAAGAGCGATGCTGATAATGAAAATCAAAGTGACGAGTTAACGTCAGAAGAATTGAACAAGGAGTATCAGATTATTGACTGGTCTGGGCCTGATGACAAAGATAACCCGATGAATATGTCAATACTACGCAAGTGGGCTGTTACTTTGATTGTCTGTGTTAGTGCCCTGAACCTGTAAGTAGCATGTATAAGACAGGTTGTGCAAATGGGCAGGAGCTAATCAAGTGTGTTAGGACATGTTGCAGTATTATATATGTGTGTGGCTTCCGAATAATGTATATTATTACAACTAATAACTGTTCATTAGAGTTCAGCGTACGAAGGTATCATGGCCGAGTTTCATGTCCAGAGAACCGCAGTTCTTAGCGGAATCACTGTTTACTTGATTGGGATTGGATTTGGGCCAAGTGAGAAATAATTTGAAGCGGATCGTGGAAACTATTTACTAACGGTTCGTCAGTGCTGTATTCGCCGCTTTCAGAATTCTATGGTAGGCGAAATATATATGTATTTTCCTATGTATTCTTCCTTATATTCCAGTTCCCTGTCGCTTTCGGGAAGAACATCCCCTCCATTGTTATCAATCGCTTTCTCTCTGGCTTGGCTGGCAGTGCATCGATGACAGTATCAGGCGGTACCATCGCCGACATGTTCCCCAAGGAAGAGCTCGGCCTTCCCATGATGATCTACACAATGTCTCCATTTACCGGTCCGATCCTGGCACCGATCATTGGTGATTTCATCGTGGCGTTTTGTGACTGGCGATGGGTCTTTTACGTTATCATTATCTGGACCGGTGTCATGCTCGTCCTCGTCCTGGTTTTGGTACCGGAAACGTTCGCGCCGGTATTACTTACCCGCAGAGCCAGTCGAATGCGCAGGGAGACCGGCAACGAAATGATACGTTCACCTGCCGAACAGCAAAACGCCGAGCGTACTCTCTTACAAGCAATGAAATTCAGTATTAAGCGACCGTTTGAACTTCTCATATTTGAGCCCATTGTGCTTACAATGTGTATTTACGCTGCTATCGTCTTGGGCATCTTGTATCTTAGCTTTGAAGCATTTCCTTTGGTCTATGCAAATAATCACGGCTTCAAGACACAATATCTCGGTCTGACCTTTATTGGATTAATGATTGGCCAAGTACTAGCTGCCGTATCTGAGCCGTTGTGGAAGAAACTGTACAACCGGCTGGCACAGAGCCAGCATGGCGCAAAGCCTGAATTTCGGCTGCCACAAGCGTGGGTTTCAAGTAAGTCATTAGTTGCAGGAACAGAGCCATTGACGACGGCATAGGATTGCGGGATCCATTTTGTTTCCGGTCGGATTATTTTGGTTCGCATTTACAACTATGAAATCAGTTCCTTGGATTGTACCGGTTCTCGCGACTATTCCTGTAGGCGCAGGCATGCTCTTAATATTTTCCGGCATATTCACTTACTTGGTTGAGTAAGTATTTTGATATGCGATAGTATTTGGCGCAACATTTGGTGGTTAACGAACTTTCCAAGGGGATATAAGCCTTATTCAGCCTCGGCTTTGGCTGCTAATGCATTTTTCCGGTGCGTGTTTAGTTCGGTCTTTCCTCTATTCGCAGTACAGAGTATGATGTCTATTGATTTCAACTCCAATCGTTTACAATTTAACACCTTTCTCTAGTGTACGAATCATTGGGTTATATGTGGGCTTCACTACTACTTGCATGTTTAACATTAATATGTGTTCCTGGCCCGTAAGTAGTCTATGACCGTATTTTGTCTGTAATATACATATTGACAACGCATTGTATAGCTTTTTATTTTTCAAGCACGGCGAAAGGTTACGAGAAAAGAGCAGATTTGCATGGACAGGGAAATGACGACAACTGTCCTCTGGTTGTTTTTGTATATAAGGGAAATTTACTTTTGTTTCTAATTGGTTTAAGTCAAATCAAATTAATTTCTGTTAATTATTAGAATTGCTGTGAGTTAATTAGTTGGTATCTTTTCGGTGTTGTATAGGTACGAGGGCCCAGAAGTGTGGAATCCCGGTACCGTTCTTAAGGGTAAATTCCTTCGGCATGGTGCGGTCCAAAAACGGCACCTCGATGCCTCCTGGCGCGTTCCTGGAAGCGGTATTTTCTGTAAACGATCGTTAAGATACCGATTTCCATTTAAGAGAAATGTAATCGGTCCGAACTGTGCCTTCGCGGCTTGCAAATCAATTTTCGGAATCAAATCATGAAGTTCTAGGCTAAGAGATTTGGGCAGACGGTTCAAGGACTACAAATTTTGAAACAGCATCTAAAAAGCGCGTATCTGTCAGGCTAAACAGCTTAATAAAACATTCTTCCAGCAAGCATCGCCAATGTGCAACGTCTAATTTCAGGGGAGAGACTGTCAAGTTCAAGAGTGAGATTTTAATGTTGGGTCAGAACCCTGAACGAGAGCAACGCTACAAAGCAGCAAGGAGAAATATGCAACAGAGGAACCACAGAATTATTCACCGTGGCCTTGTAATGAAGTCGGCAAAAAACCTCCCTTCGGCCAGAGTGACCAGTCCGCTCCGAAGCTGAGTCAGGTAGATCCGGCTATTAAAATGGATGTCCGAATCCTCGATTCTCTGGGCTTGCCAAGCATCATCTTGGAAAAAATCACTGACACGGAGGCCAAGCGAGGCGATATGGTTGAGATTGTGGTGTGGGGTCCTCTCTTCAATCAGCGGCTAAAATAACATTTCTGTGAGCACTAGCCTCACGAAATCGTCCACACTGTTATTACTCACGAACGTCTCATGGCCGTCAGCTCGCCATACTTCAATGAATGCCTTTGTCAATCCTCCGGCCCACACGTGATCGCGATAAATGATCTGAGGAAAGTATGAGCCGTCCAAGGGTACAGCGTCATCCGCATGAAGATTCATATCTTCTTTTTCTGCTGCGACGTCTCCGATATTTTCAAAGGGATCAGCAGGGTTTCGGAATCGTAGAGACTCGGTAAGGCATATCAATACACAGGCTTTAGCATGACAACCTTGGATCCAAATGTCCTTGTCATCGAGAAGGTCCTTATAGTTTTCGCTAAATCCGACCTCAATCGCCACAGTCACAGGCTCGCCACCGCGACCACAATATTCAAATAGTCCGTCTGCCTGTTTGACGCTACGCTCATAGCCGCCATGAGATCCCCGTGCATCGCTAGATCCGACGTCCACAATTCTGCCTATGCTTTCAGGACTGTGATAAGAGAGGTATTCCCGGATACTGCTCATGATTTGGAATCTAAGCTCAGAAGCCGCAACCTCGTGCAGGCCTTTTGGAACAGTCACCACCGTCACTCTCTCAGTGACACTGTTATATGACAAGCGTGGGTAGCTACAATATCGAAGTCATCAGCTAATATCTGCAAACGAATGCATCTAGTAAGCTAATACCTCTTGTCGTCAAAACAGAGCTCAGACTTTACTTTAGACCAGCTTTCGTCCAATTTCAAAAACTGGGAATACGGCATCTGCATATCTAACCTCTGCTCTGGTGGATTGCTCTTCAAGAGGTCGAGCACTTTGTTGAATTTCGAAAGCGATTCTTCGTGTGGCATATCCAGTGAGGGCGTAACTGACATCGCGCTTTCCGTCTTCGATGGTGTGGACTCTGGTAAACGCGCAAAGCTTAAAATACTTACCCGAGTATTCATCTGACAGATCACTGAAGGACTATTATTCAAGGATGTGGATCTGGGCATAGTTACACGCGATTGTCGATCTTGCACGCGATGTATAACCGTATGAGATCGCGGATGTCCCAAAAAACACTGCATCCATTTTACCGAAGCAGTTAACAATGTGAGAGCGAGGTGTACACACTTATTTAATGTAGAAATATCAAGTGGACAAGTTGCTGAGTGGTCTGCTATCTGCTTATGTTTGTTTTGGATCAGGTATCGTATCGACCTGCAGCTCGCGACTATCCTAGAAGGGCTAGGGTGGGCTTTTCAGGCTTAGGGTTTTGGCCAAAGCCAACAGATGATGCCTGACCCTAAGGGTTTCTCCAAAGAGACAGTTATCCTGTCCGATGTCTGTCCTGTCGGATCGCGTGAGTCCTTTGACGGAGTATTTGCCAGGGAGGTTAGTTACTAAACATATATAGAGATGGAATATCCTCGAGAGAGGAGGGCAACGAGAAAATTTAGTTTGCTATTATGTATAAGACACCCATTTTCAATGCGAATTTGTTGATTGACAATCACAACGCTACTCGAGCGTTCACTCTATTCTATAATAACTTCGACGCCATGACTCCATAATCCGGTTATATCGCGTAAATCGCTCACTTCAATCACTCGTCCTCCATGCGTCAATCTTACCTCCCCTCCCGTCTTGTTAACGCTGTCGTTATCGGACCTCTGGAGGTACACTGCACCCCAGCCGTGTAATTTAAATGCGTTCGATGAGTCAACAAGGGGCAACACGTCCTTGCGAAAGTCGTCTCCCACATGCCAATACCGAATGTGTTTGACCACAGCAAAGACGTCGTCGCCTTCTGGCAACTCATGATGTGTGGTTTCATGCCCACCAATAAGCTGGTCGACAGCGGCCTCGAACATGCGAGGATCTGGCTTGTCTGCGCCGACCTCACACGACAAAATAACATCTTGATGCCGTGTAATCCACGCATTTCCCGCCCTGCCGAGTTGGTCGCCAGTAGCGTTTTGCTGAACTGTCGTCGAATTGTTTTCGTCCCTAGCAAGAACTCCCAACTCGCGCAGTACCACTCGACATCTCGTGTCCGAATTTGACAGCACGCCGATCCGCACAATACGATGTATCGAATCCAGAAAATCAGTGATATCCGGCATCAACATGTACGCTTGTCCGGAATTAAAGTGTTGGTATAAATCGTTTGCAAACGCTTCCCTCGCAGCAACTACAACAGGATCCGGCGCCGCCGCAGGTCCATGGCTCTCCGTGAAGGCCCCGGCAGCCGCGATAGTAAACGTCATCTTTATGACATTTGTCCACCATTCTTTTTCGCCACCTAGGTAGTTCGGGTGAGATCGCACGCGGGACTTGTATGCCTTGCCGAATGATGTCGACACAAGTGAAGGTGGAACCGCGGCGTGCGTAGGGAAATGTTGGGAATAGATTTGTGAGTATTGGTCTGGTACTGATGGCCATGGCCTGTATATTGTGCCGAATGCGTCGAGAGTTAGCAGGCGCGGTGGCGGCAGGATGAGCTTTACCCGTTGTCCCATTGTTCGTTGTTCGCGAAGAATGATAGGATAGAGAGCGTAATCAGTACGACGTGCGGCTTGCAGACGTCCGGGTCGTAATTTATAGTTACTCCCATAAAATTAGCATTATTCCATATAATTTAACTAACAGATAATATCCATGCGCCGCGTTTTCCATTGCCATATACCAATCCAACCAAAAAGACTACAATGAAGCAAATGCACAAAAATTTCCTGACGATGGTGATTTATATGCGCTTCTAGCCAAGCAAAACTTCCCAACCCCATTCTCTCATAACACTGCTCCAATGCGTAAATCCGACTTTAGACTTCCATGTACCATCTGACGCCTTTTTCCGTCGCCAGACTTCTTCGACGACATCGAAAGCGCGATCTACATTACCCATATGTAGCATTCGAGATAATTCAACCCACCGCTGCCGGGCGACTTCACGGATCGGTTCCATATCAACTTCGCACGCTGCTGACAAGAGTGGGAATATATGCACGACGCAAGTCCGCGAGCTTGTCGGTATGGAAAGGAGTGTTTCCAGAAGCTTCACAGCTATTCCCTTTGTGGCCATATGCTGCAAAGTGATCATCTCCACATCAGACGGAACAGCATCAGATTTTAATTGACTGTGTGCGGAATTCTCTGCAAGCGACGGCACACACTGATACAAATAAAGTAGGGTGGCATACTTATAGGCAAGCGCTGTTGCAATGCAGGAGGAAGTGTCGAATGCAGGGTCATCAGGGGCAACGTCCGGAGAATGTGATGGTGGCGTCCACATCTCCAATTCTCTCACCAATGCAGCGGCCCCAGCAACGTATATATCATCCCGTCCAGACAACCTCACGTGTCGAACCAGCGATGCAACTTTACCGATAATTGGGAACAGACTTCTTGCGCTGCCCATGAGTGGGTCAACAACGTCGTCGAACTCATCAGACTGAAAAATATCGTACTCGTCTTGCAATTCCACCGGACCCCCGGTCTCGTTTTCATCGTCCGACGTCAGCTTAGCTATAACAGCGATATACATCCAGGCGTTATATAATGTCCTAAACCGTGATAGTCGAGATTGTTCGGAAGACGATTGCTGCACTGGTGATGGCAAGACTCGTCTGCTTGTTACAAATTGCCGAATCAAGATCTTTGCACCGCGTAAGTGTGCAATCCCTGTCGAAATATGTTGATCCCAAGCTTCAGCAAATGCGAGAGTGAGCGTTGTGGCGAGGGCGACGTCGGTGGGCATGTTATTATTTAAACCGTGCACTAACTCACGGATTGCCATATGCATATGATCTACCCCATCGATCCGGAATGACGGATGAGTTGTCGCGGCATGGAAATTTGCCATAGCTGCAAGGCCGTGGTATAACGCCGGCTGAGTTTGTGACAAGGGCCAGAATAGCGCCCGCCAAGGATTCTGTGATGGCGTATCTAGAATTGACATAACGCCGCATGTCGACGTGTGAAAAAATAATGCTGTGCGTGTCTGAGGATCCAGCGATGGAAGAGCGGGAATCATGGTTAATGCCGACTGGTCTACTGGACCAGACGGATCAATAACCTGCAATAAGGCTGTCTCATCTTTGTCGTCACGTGGCAGTTCTATTATTTCCTCTGCCATATTCCATGAATCATCACCTGGCTCATGCTTGAAATGCTCCTGACTAAGAGCTGGCGCGTATTCCATCTGTACAAAGTCCATAGGGGACATACCGATTGGAAGCAATGGCGTTGATGGCGGGATAATTTCGTCGGGTACTGTACAAGCAGAATCCGTGGATGGTGATCTAGTGGATACTGGCGTGTCAGCTGCCATCGAATCTTGTTGAGCTTCTGGCTCATGCTCTTGCAATGTAGCAATTGATGGGATTGATTTGGAAGGCGTAAGAAGAACTGGCGCTGTTAAGTTCTCTGACGCAGCCGACAAAGCTGACGCCAAAGGCGCCTTCTGTCGACGCCTGACGCCTGATGACTCGTCGAATAGACGCCATTTGAAGTCCTTCTTGTAGCCTTCGCATTCAACTTTTCGTTTTTGGCCTAACTTTGATTAACAAATGCAGGGACGATAATGCAACGGTCAGATAGCATACATTGTAGACAAGTCGGTTTCGTTTCATCACACTTTAGTCGCTTCGCCTTACATGTCACACAGCCTATTATTAAGTCAATAATTGATCCACGAAAGAATAGAGTCATGTGGACAGCGTACCGTTTCGGCTTTTGGTCTGCTTGGGCTTATCGACTCCGTTGGAGGAACCACGTTTCATGTCTTTGTCGATGTTATGTCGTCAAGTTTCCTCTGAAGGAGAGCAACTTAATAGGTCACGGCGTTGTGTGTGGTGCCTTTAGGTCGCTATCCGCCGCGGAGGTGCTCGGGTGGCCACTCGTTCACTTTGGCCAGGAACGGACGCAACCTCGTTTAATCCGCAATAACCGTTGCGAAGAAAGAAACAGGACGATCACGTTGATATTCTTCGACTATTTGGCACAGATACCCGGCTATGTCATTGGCATAGGTAGGCACTGCAGGTTGATAAAGAGAACAAGAATTGATAGGAGGCAACACTAAAAGTTGGCGAAGCCCTATTCCATTTATTCCGACGCGGTTTCCCGGCAACCACTCTGCACTTTATTCCAAAATCTATTAGTTAACTACGGAAAAGTAATAATAGGCAATTTTAAAGCAGGCGGTAGCACTAAGAATGCCGCTATCTCCTGTATAATTTTATATGCTGCGATAAGCTCGGAGATTGATTTTTTCATGTACGTTTCGGCATTTGACGGAACTGATGCGTTCAAAATCCCGGGGCGGGCGGCTGCTTGGCAGGCTAAAGAGAAACTAATGCGGAAAACCGCAAAGCTCGGTGTTGGTTTGGTTGGTGGCTTGGTGCACTGTCGCAGCAATTACCTGGTATCCTAGATAAGTTACTATAATTATTTACGTTGGAATAATTGCGCACGATTTCGTCGTGGAAATTCTGAAATCGGAACACCAATTGTGTGTCACCGACTTATTATGTTAATTTAATAAGTTATATTCGGCCAGGCATATATAAAAGCAAATTAGAATACCATGATCCCGGACAGCATTTTACATTAACTATCATCAGTCTCAGGATAACCAAAAGCTTTAACTGTCTACCTATTTAGTTGGGAGGAGTTTTTTGGGAAGGTGCATCTGGAAACCGTTCCGCTGGCATGCTGATGAGATGCGATTTTGGATTGATCCATTCGCTTATGAGAGACGTTACAATTTTGGCCTACTTTCCTAGTTTTGAGGGTTAGGGCCCAAATCTAGGGCCCACCCAATTAGACGAGGTCAGGAGTCCATGCGCCACATTGTGCAGCCACACTGTTGACTGCCGCGACTCATCGACTCTTCGCTTAAATCTCATTATCGTCCCCTTCATCGCGATGCAACAACAGTCGACGCGAAATGGGAATCAGCACGCCTCTCCTCCGCACTATCATCGCCGGTATTCTCGCCGCCGGCGCGACTACCTATGTCGCTAGTATTGCGATCACGCATAGCAAGCACAAGAAGACTCCTCCGCGCTCAAACCCGCCTACAATAGCCTATCCAGACTATGCCCTCTCGGAACATACATTTCTTTCTCCCTCGACTGGCCGCACGATCTCATGGGCCGAATATGGCTCTCCAGAGTCCAAGAACATCGTGATTTACCAGCACGGCCTGCCTGGCAGCAGGATTCTTCCTGTCGGTCCCAGAATCAAAGGAAAAGACATTCGGGTCATCGCCTTGGACCGTCCTGGCATGGGATTCACTTCCCCCGCGCTCCCTGGAACGACCGTCATGGAAACAGCTATCAGCGACGTTTACGAGCTCTTGGATGATCTGGAGATTTCCGAAAAGGTTATTCTCTGCGGCTTCTCTGCTGGGGGTCCTCACGTCCTGGGTATCATGTTCACCCACCCAGAGAAGATCCGGGCCACGTACTGCCTTGGCCCCGCGACTTACCTTGACGAGAAGATCAATTGGGACGATCTTGCTCCTGGAGCGAAATCGACAAACTGGTGGACTCAGAAATTCCCTTCCTATACCGCGTTCGACATGGTTTTGAGGGCCGATAAGATCGTCGATTGCTCCAACGTTATCGAGAACATGAAGAAGTTTAGTTCCGAGGGTGATGCTATTTTCCTATCTGAGAATCCGGTTGATGCCAAAGGTTGGCAAAATGCTAACTTTGAAGCCTACCGACAGGGTATTGCAGGATACTTGCAGTCCTGCATGGAGATCTTTGGTCGCGTATCCACAAACCCATGGCCAGTCGTTGGCGACATTGTTCACCAAACGGGAATCGAGGGCCAAAAAATCGTCATCATTCACCGAGAATCTGACCATCTGACTCCGTCTTCCGGGAGCCGAGATCTGGTCAGAAGATTAAAGGCTGCTGGTGCTGACGCCGAGTTTATTTTCCCTGAGGGTCCTGAAGGTGGCCATTTCCAGGCTCTCACCTATGGACTGGACTATATCCTTGCCCATGAGTGCAAGTGAGGTTTTTCGTTCATTATGAACTTACTCGAGATTGTATAATATGCTACATTTAAGTACTTTTAATGGATCATCTTTGCTTGACTTACAAATCACTGCGGATCGCAAATCTGTCATTGCAGCTCATGGTTGTGACCACCCACTTTACGGTGCTCTATGGCCCAAAACTAAGATATTAGATAAGCTTTTTTTAGGTCTACGCCATTGCGGGGAGAACAGTAAATAAGTAGAGCCCCACTAATGAATAATCGATAGTTTCAAAAACCCACATAGAATAATTCTATTATGTAACCAATACTTTCCAATAACGCGCGGTGTGCGCTAATACAACACACATCTTAGCATTATTATTGTATATTCTGAACACTTCATGCACTTGTACCATTCGTCTACTGCAAACTGGAAGCACCAGTAATGATATCGACCAACTCGTTGGTAATGACGGCTTGTCGGGTACGGTTATACAAGATGGAGTAGCGGCCAATCATATCACCCGCGTTCTTGGAAGCGTTATCCATAGCAGATCTTCGAGCACTCTGCTCGCACGCATGTCCCTCTGCAAGAGCCCAGAAGATGGCATTGGCGAGAGCAAACTCGGTCAAATCCTGCGCAAGATCCTCTTCGATGTCATAGGCAGAAAAGTTGGGTGACGTCTGGAGACTCTCCTCGGTGAAGGCAGGGACTGAGGTGGGCTCAAAAGATATACCAGACTTGAATCTGTTGTAGAAAATTTCGATCGAGTCATACTTCTTGCCGAGCTTGAAGATTTGGTCCGCGATACTCTGAGCCTCGGCAAAAGTAGGAATCTCCTTACCGATCTGGTTAAAGGAGAGAACAATGTTGCTAGCGTAAGTACGTGCAAGCTGAATCTTGGCCTTGTCGCCGAGGATGACGAGATCCGCATCAGGCTCTAGAGCCAGTCTAGCACGGACGGCCTTGGAGATTTGAGAGTGGATACCGCCGCACAGTCCCTTGTCGGAAGAGGAGACAATGATGAGCTTGTTGCCCTCAGTGGCAGGCACGGTTTCAGCTTTCTTGAAGATCTCATCAGAGGTCTCTCCATAAGCACGGGAGTCGAACATAGCACGCTGAGCACGGGAAAGCTTGGTAGAGGCAACAATTTTCATTGTGTTCGTGATCTTCTCGATGTTCTTGATGGACTTCAATCGAGACTCAATCTCACGAAGCGTAGCGTAGGCGTTGGCCGGAGCTCTGGACCTGGACAATGGATTCCAATTAGTCACCTCTGATCCGCACAATTACAACCTCGCATGAACAATGCCGTAATTTTCAAGTAAACAATAAATTCCAACAAGAGTGTCCTGTCCAAGCTCCAATGCTTTCTGGGCCGACCCAACGAAAAAAATCTAAGAATGTCGCAAACTCACCGGTAGGACGCGGCCTTAGCGGCCTGGACGACAGGACGCACACTAGCTCTCAAAGACGACATTATGGATACCGACAAGGATAAATTGCCGCGGATGAGTTGAGAATGGTAACGGAGGGCTAGTTTGTGCAGGCGCGCTGGTGGACTGCGAGAAATGCAAAATGAACGAGAATCGGAGGATGATGCCGGCTCTGCATTTTGAACACCGAGACATGAGATAGTGTGGCATTTTGTTAAGAATGATTAATTTGGATTTACCATCGATGCCTAACCCTGGTTATTCCGGCTTTCTATTGGGCGAAAGACTGGGGTTACCCGGTCATATCCTTTTGCATCTTCAAAATCTGGTTTTGCGAGAAATGGGCGTCGACAAAAACTGGTTTTGTTGTCATCGTCATCATCTCGGAATCTCCACAGGAGCAATGAGCTTGCCTTAGCCGGTAATGCTCAGGGATTATTGAATTGAGAAATCCTTGGATGGTTTAAACATTTACGGCTATAGACGCTCCGCGACTTGTGCTTCCCTGTTGTCAGCATTTCTAGACACGATTAAGGAACATCGCCGGTTGTATTGATCCAGCAACCATTGCATAGCAAGAATCATCATTCAAATGTCAACTATTGCGCTAAAAATATCGTCCTTGCTAGTACGGACGTTAGCCAAGCCAATAGCTGTAAGTACTTTCCTTCTTCTATAGTCGAATACCCCGGCTGGGCTGACGGTCCGACACAGAGCTCAATCAAGGCTCGCGCAAAACACCATGGCCCTTTCCGAAGAGTCTGCATTGCTGTTGCACAGACACTACATTCTACAGATGTGCGGTTACGATTGGGTTTACTGGGCGATGCCGGAAAGGCTAAAGTCCGACCTCTTAACGATGCCAAAGCAATCGATATGGTATGTCGATATGGTCATTGTTTGCCCGATATATGTCGTGCTAACTGAAATTATTCCCAGGGCGCAAACTTTCTGTCGGAATCGTTTTTATTGTATGTTTCTCCTTGGTCGTCGTTCGGAATTGGGATTGGCGACGCTAACCAAAATTATTTTCCAGTGCCATTGCAGCAGGAGCGATTATATTTGAATCCGTAAGATCGAGCCGGAAATCATCAGCCCGGCAAGTAAGCGTTGAAGACAATATAGCACAGTTACAAGCTGAGGTTGTCGAACTTAAGGCTGTCATTGCTAAGTTATCGCCGGAGCAAGGAAAGAACTTGGGTCTAGTTGATGTGCCGGCAAAAGGAAGTTCGGGTGTTGATGTTGGATCAGAATCTGAAGCTGGGCCGGTTGTTATCAAGAAGGATGTCAAGAACAACGTTTTTATAATTTCTCCGGGAAAGCTTAAGAGTCATCAATCTGAGTTGGAGCCCGAGCCCGAGCCCGACGTGAAAGTCTCTGGCGAGGAACCGGCAAGCGTGACGGGAAGTAGCAAGAAGTTGGACATGGGTTTTGGATTGGTTGCAAGAGTTGCGTCATTGTACAGGTAATAAAGTAGCATTTGGTCCTGGGTTTCGGTTTGGTGGTGTTTGACGTCCCTATTTTTGTTCATATTTTGTATAGACGGTTCAGATATGTAGATTATGCTTTATCATTTTGTATATATTAATGTTGTCCTTCAATTTTGTTATTATTATTTATTTTCTGGAACAGTTGCTGGATATTAGTATCAGGGTTCAGGGTTACCTTCGGATAGCTGGCGCATACGAGCGTCGTCAGCTGCTGACCCCCTGGGGTCTGAAGTATTGCGGCAACTGCAACACAAGAACGCTTGTCACAACCTTTTTTCCCGAGTGGTGTTTTTGTTGGCCCAAGCGAACGGTGCAGAACGCCGTCAAGACGGTCCCGGGTACCTGTGTCGAAAACGCAAACTGGAAAACGAGTGTGTATGAACGCGCACTTGAATGAATTTTACTGTGAGTGCACATCCTTTCCAACGGCCGACTGAGTTAGGGCACAACCTTCTACAATGAAATGTGCACAGAACTTTGGTGGCCTATTATCACAAATACATAACCCTAACCTTCTCGTGCTATAGGTGTAACCTATGCTGAAAACCAACAATTCAGCCGCATCTCATCGGCTAAACTCCCATCAACATTTATTTAGCTTGCATCGCGAACCGGCAGAAGTACTTTTCAAGGGTTTGCAAGAGATACCATTGCATTTAGACATCCATCTTACTACATATTGCGACAATGGCTTCTCTAGAATCGTCTATAGATAAGCTTGTCACAGTTCATACCGCCATTGCACTGCAAATCACGCAGCTGTTGAAACTGACGACAGACGACGAATTCGAACGGTCACGACTTGCATCTACGATACACAATCAGCTTCGAGAAGCAGATATACTATTAGAGGAGGCCGATAACTTACTGCAAGACTATGATGATGCTGGAGACGGTGAATTTTCTAAGTCAGCTCTGGCGGGGAAACTTCACGAAGTGAAAGAAGATCTAAAGTTGTGAGTTGGGACTATTGATCCGGTCATAACACAACAGCTAATTAAAACAGAGATCGGTCATCTTATCGAAAAGCACAGCTTGTTTCTCGACGTTCGACGCTCAATACACAGCGGCAAGAGCGAGAGCTGTTGTTCGCATCTGCTAAATCCCACCAGCGTGGTGCCGGCACATCATCATCCCCAGTCTCCAACGCACTCCGCACGGCAGAAGAAGCCACAGCGGCACTAAGACGAACACATCGACTTCTAGAAGCTGAGATTGCTCGGTCATCATTGTCATTGGAAGTTCTAGACGAAAGCAACACTGCCTTGAAGAAATTAACGAAGCAGTACACGGCGTTCGACATGGTTCTAGGGATGAGTAGACGGGTGATCTCTGTACTTGAGCAAGCCGACAAGTGGGATAAGATATATATGATATCTGCTATGGGGTTTTTACTCCTAGTCGTATGCTGGATTCTATGGCGACGAGTGTTCAAGGGCCCCGTCAGGTTGGTCGTTTGGACAATTGTGAAAGGAGGCAAAGCTGTCTCCTGGGCTATTGGCCCTGGAGAGACAACGGCAAAGGATGGGGGAATAAAGATGGAATGGAGCAGTGAAGATAACACTGTTCCAACAACTGTCAGTGCGATGGTAGACGCAATTAGCACTACTCTTTTGGCAGCAATCGCATCGGAGACTTCGGCGTCAGTAGGGCCACGGATACTAGCAAACGCTCTCCACGACGAGCTGTGAAGTTCGGCGGCGACAGCATTATCGCTGGTTATTCACAAAATTTCTGCATCGGTTGGCATTCTATGAAATAATAGACGGTGTTCGATTTTGAATGGACTAGCCACAGAGAATGGCTCTGTAGGATAAGCGCTATATCACTCTGTCTGATAAATATACACAGTACCCCACCACGGACTCATTCATAACTTTCTGCGTCGGTTTATATACTATGGGTCTTGGACGGTGTTAAATATACCTCGTGACGAATTTTCACGATCGTAGATAAATCAGCCAAGCCTTTCTAATTGCTGCAAGCAAAACTAATGTATTCAAAGAATTCCAAACGCCACTAATGCAAAAATCCCATCGTCCGTTACTATGCATCAGGATTAATGTACCCTCTCGCAATTCCTTTCCGACCCTCTTCCAATCTAGCACCTTGCGGCCGATCTAGCTCTTCCCCACGATCATTGTCCTGATCACGTTCTTCATCTTGTGCAAAGTCCGACCCTAATCCTTTCCAGAACCGAGAGGACTGAAGGTATGCTCCAGCCGTGGAATAATACCGGCTTCCTTTAGTAGCCAGCTGACCAGCACCTCCACTTACAGAGACAAGATGCGACGATCCATTTGATTTGTTCATTTGACCGTCGCCATTCTCAATCTCAATGTCTACATGTGTCTTCCTGGACACATTCGCAGACTGCAAGGGCCGAGACGCAATATATCTGCCAGTAACCGCATCAAACTCCGGCGGCGCGTCTTCGTCTTCATCTACCGAATTCTCATCGACATCCTCGTCGTCCTGGCCATTATCATATTTTAAATTCAAAACTGTATCGAAATCTAACATCCACTCTCCAGTACCCCAGACAATATCCCTCTTCATCGCAAGCTTCAGTTCGTATGGCGTTACCAGTGGCTTGAAAAACTCTCCGTCACGATCGAGAATCATTCCGCCTCGGGCACACCCGACGACCACCCATGCATCCACGACATCAAAGTTTGCCAGTTTGGCAACATTAGGCTTACCGACGACTACCACGTAATATTTCTTTCCTGCGTCGCGGATAATCTGTTGCAAAGACAAGATCAATTCAGATGACGAGCGTAGCGAGAGTGTATTGACTAAGATGCCAATTGTCGAAGCAGCCCGTGCGGAAAGCATCATTCTGTAGCGACGTGCCAGCGACGGATTTCCGGCCAATGGCGAAGATGTTTCAGGGTCAATAAATATTGGTGGCCGGGAAAATAATGTAGAGAGGTGAAGTTGAGCCGGAGGTGGAGGAATGCCTAGGTGAAAGAGGACATACGATGACAGGTCGGTCTGTAGCTCACGATGAGCACGATGGTGTATAGCTGAAACGTGAGTAGGTGTAGAAGATGCCAAGTTGGCCGGTATTATAGTCTCAGATGGAGCAGCCGGGTCCCGAGTCGACAACGTTGACAGAACCGGGACGGTCGTCATTAGGTTGACATAGTCGGCTAATTTCTCCTTCAGTAGATCTACATATACCTGAAATGGTGTCTCGGCGACGATGATAACATGCGTAGTCCTGTCTGGAATCTGCTCTATAAAACTCTTTACACAGAGGTCGAGATCAAGCTTTCCTTCCCCAAAAAGATAGATGACCGGTGAGTGCACGACGCTATAGAAAATAATTAGTCTAGTACGCAGAGACCGACTGCAACTCATACATACGGGTTCAAGCATGCAATTCCAATGTGAACGACTACATCCGCATTCACATGCTGTGCAGCAATCTCGTCGACACAGCATTCTGAGTACGATGTATCACCCAAGACAAATACCAGTATATCATCCCCATTTCCCGCGGACTTCGTCAACTTACTGCTCAGTGCATTCGCGATAATAGTTGAATGTGGAAGCAGACTATCAGGAAACTGCAAGGCAATTCGTTTATAGTCCTTTTTCGTAATTTCCTCAACTAATTCATCCAGATGATACTGGGAAATAATTTCTTCGGCTGATGGAACATCAGTTTCTGAACGAGCAGACACCCGATCATATGTAGGTTGCGAGGACAACACAGGCGGTGCAGCCGTCTCCAAACTCATTATTTTTTCCGATTTTATTGTTCTATTTCATCTGCGTTGCGTCTCTGTTTCGTACTGCTTGTACCGTGCTGGAAAGATATTTCAAAAAAAAAAAAAATTAGAAGGTGAGGGCCATATGGTAGAAATCCAACACCAGACCCTCGACTGGGAACGAGTCCAGTCTTTACCCTGCGATGGTTTTGCTTGGCATATTCTTGCGAGAAAAGTTCATTATTATTGCCGAAGGCAAGCGCCATTGTTCCCGTTTGTCTCGTCAGAATTGTCAATCTGGGAGGCGGTTAGGGACGCATGGATTTTGATTCGAACCAACGTATCTAACTTCTAAATTCTGGGCGAGTTGTTAAGGACGAACGAGCGAAGAGCATACATTTACCACACCGCCTCGGGCTAACCGCAGGGGCAACAGTAAATCAAATGTTGCTCACCACGTCGCGGAGTCAATTGTGTGCTCAACGAAATGCAAAGGTAGTTGCGCGAATGGCCGGTTTGCGACACACTGGACTTCAGTCGTCGGCGAGCAGATCAATCAGAGTTAGCCGATGTGTGGGGAAAGACGGTTTGCAGGGACTCTCGGGATTTCAGATACGATGTAGCGAACGTCGCAGCTTTAGTACAGCAGTGTTTTCCATTTCTAGAAGTGATTTTTTTCGGTCAAACGAAGAGTTGTCAAAACCGAAGCTACTGGTTCGGGTAAGTTCGAGTTTTTCTAGAGCTTTATATCACAGTCGCTAACCAAAAGCTGCAGCTTTTTTCGCATACCCCCAAACTATGGCATGGTTCGCCAGCTTCGTCACAGCGAAATCCACCGTCCCCGTTTAGGGCCTACCTACAGTTAGGCAAGCCACGGTTAACAGCATTGATCGTACTTAGTACAATGTCTGCATACGCCCTAACACCGGACCAAAGCCACGCTATCGGGGCTGCAGTTACCTCCTTACCAGTGACATCACTGTCAACATTACTTTTCCTCACAATTGGCACGACACTTACATCGGCAAGCGCTAACGCGATAAATATGGCCAGGGAACCGTTATATGATGCCATGATGTCGCGCACTCGTTCGCGACCCATAGTACGGGGAATTTTGTCCTCCCGGCAGGCCATACGATTTGCTGTCCTTACTGGTGTCGTGGGATCCGCAGCCTTGTACTTCGGTGTCAATGACGAGACAGCCGCCCTTGCACTCCTAAACATCGTATTATACGCTGGCGTATACACATCGATGAAACGCACGTCAATTCTGAACACCTGGGTTGGTGCTATTGTCGGAGCAATTCCGCCTCTTATGGGATGGAGTGCTGCTGGAGGGTCTTTGCTTGATCCCGGAGCTTGGTGTTTGGCCGGATTGCTTTACGCTTGGCAATTCCCGCATTTCAACGCCCTCTCGTACCCTATACGAGAAGAATACAAGATGGCGGGATATATAATGACCGCGTGGGTCAATCCGCAATTAAACGCACGGGTAGCTCTTAGATACTCTATCGCCATAATTCCTCTATGCGTTGGATTATGGTATTACGGGGTGACTGACAAGGTATTTCTAGCAGATAGCACTGTCCTGAATTCATGGCTGGTCGTATGCGCTTACAAGTTCTGGAAAGAGTGTAGAGGCGCAACAGTGGGCAAAGGAGCAGCAGCGAGTGCGAGACGTCTTTTCTGGGCAAGCATTTGGCAGCTGCCCATTGTTCTTGTGTTGGCCATGGTGCACAAGAGTGGGTTGTGGGATGGCCTGTTTGCAACTGAAGAAGACGACGGCGGAGACGCTGACGATTCTGAAGTGATACAAGAACTGTAGGAAAGAGACTAAGACGGGCACATGGCATTTGTAAATATTGGGTAGTGCGTTGTATATAGACACATGGAGTGGATATAAGCAATATGTATGCGGCAATGGTTACCTCACTCCCTAAAATATTTTCCCGCAGATAGTATTATCGGACTACCGATATTTACAAACCTATGTCTGGTGGCAAGTCTGGGCGAGCAAGGCAATGAGACATTCGGTGTGTCGTCACAGTTTCTGGTAACCCCACACCTGCATATAACACAATTTCACTCTCATGGCTCGCGGATGGCCCGACTGTTGACGACATCAAGATCGGTTGAAGTGTTCTGTAATAATGGTGGTGATCATCATATTACCATCATCTCGCCACAAACAGCAAAAAATTAGCCCCCCCAAACGCAAAGAGATGTGATTACTATATGATTTTTCATCAGATTATATTCCGTAACACCAACCGGTCTCTATGAGTTATTATTACCGCTTCCAAGTCATTCGTGTCATTCACGCCAAATTCTCCAAATTCATGACCAATATATTGTAAAACCCCCTTAAATGCCAACTTTATTTATAATTAATACATGAACATATACACTGTAACCGCTCCTGATTTCCCTGAAAACACGCAAAACACAAAATAGAGAAAGACATCCGAAATACTCTATATAATGATTTGCTTTTATATAAAGTGTGAGAGATTTGGTAATGGGAATCGTAAGTTATATATAAGCTGACCACTTAGCAAGTAACGTCCTGAGTGGCACGGGAGTTAAGAAGAAGAGCAACAATAAGACCGTAAAGACCCAAAACCTCTGCGCAAATAGTTAGACATCATATAACAAAAGCACACAATGAAGTAAATATTAAACTCACCAGCGAAAATGAGAATAAGAATCATGCCGACGAAGAGACGGGGCTGTTGGGCAGTGCCACGGACACCAGCGTCACCGACAATGCCGATGGCGAAACCAGCGGCCAATCCAGCAAGACCGACGGAGAGACCAGCGCCGAGCTGGATGAAGCCAGAGTAGAGGGCCTGGTGCTGGCCAAGGCCATCAGAGACCAAGACGGAAACGACGAGACCATAGATAGCAATGATACCAGCCATAATGACGGGAACAATGTCTAAATAACCAGAAGTCAGCATCCGTAGAAATTTCCATTGCACTTGAATCTAACGTACTCTTAATGATCAAGTCAGGTCGGAGAACGGCGGTAGCGCAGATACCGACACCGGACTTAGCAGTACCGTAGGAGGCACCGAAAGCTAATGAATGGTCAGCGAACCCAATTGTTGATAAGATAATGTAACCCGCAATCCACGCGTTAGTCGACCACTTACAGGTGAAAACGATGGAAGCGGTGGCTCCCATAGCACCGAAGAATGGCTAAACCTCATATTGTCAGAAACCAAATCCCAATCCAATCCATCAAATATTGCTGTCTGTAACACATGAAACCGCAAGAACAGGCATATCTGGAGCACATACAGCATAGACGGGGCTATTTGACGAGCGTAAAAGTCAGCACTGAAATCCAATTATTGACGACCCGATATTCGTTCTGGTCTCCCCCATCTCCTCCAGAAAGCAAACGTACCAAAGTTCAGTGGCCATTTCTGAGATGTTTTACGACGAATCTGAGATGGATTGATGCAAAGACTGTGATTGCGAAGCGTTGAAGTGCTACGAATTGGGACAGCAAGTGGACAGTGACGGGGGGAAAATTGGTTTTGGGCGGTTGCCTACACTAAATATCGCGAGGCCACCCACATGCACTCGACAAATGCGCTAGCCTAATGTGGACTAGTGCAAATGTAACTTACCGAGAAAGGCTTAGTGGGGGCCAAGGAGAGTTTTACCTAATCTGGCCACCTTGATTGGCTTTCTATGGTAAAGTGCTGAATACTACGCTTCTGGACTAGTAATTACGCATTCTGTCGGTTTGTGCGCTGGCGCTCATCAACAGTGACAGGGCCTTATCGCAGTCGACGAGCCTTAAAAGACATTCGGATCTTCAATTAGTTCGTCTCTTAGGCCACCCGGAATGGCTTTCGTAGAATTGATTTACCTCCCGTATACCACGATGGGTCTTTTAGTGTCGTTGTCTCTATAATATTCTTATCTGAACACGCTATACCTGTCACAGTAGACCGAACCCAAGATTGGCATTTCTAGACGACTAGCTACTGGAATTTGCCATATACTATGTTTTATTGCGATACCGGTAGTTGCTATCGCGGTGTAGCTCAAATTGAGTGGACGAACAGAATTGAATGTATATCTATCCGATATATTTGAGGTAAATGACTAAGAATCTCGTTGTTTACATTGTATCTCCCTTCTGTCACGTACTGCCAATATTTTTGCGTATGGATTTAGAGTCAAACGCGTTCGTAGCTCAACAGTGTTGACCGCTGCCAGTATGCGGCATCTCTGCAAAGCCTATCTCAAGTAACCAGATCACTAATGTGACGCTCGAATTCAAAACACTGCTCAATTGTCTCGCCTAGACTCTCGAATTCCTAAGATTTAGTCATTTCGTCTACCTGCACTTCTGGTTCATGCCCCTAGCTATTATCGCTCTTAAAACACGAATGACGGTTGAAAACGCTAGTTAACGTGCTATTTAAAGTCGACTGCAGTAATACACAGAACAGCTTCAAACTCACTAAATATGACGGGGTCCTATGGTGTTACGAACTTAACTAACGATCTTACTCATATAGGGTTTTAAAACTTGGTTTTCAAGACTGCGGCAAAAATTAATTTCAAAACTTCGTTTTGTTGAAAATTAAAGTTTCCTGCTCGTTATATCGAAAAAAAAAATTGGACATCGCGCTCCTCGCATTTTTGTCTTAATAGTGTGCGAATATTTCCAGCTAGACTACGATCTCAGCATAACAGTAATCTTGCGATAGAAAAGGGCGAGCGCTGCAAGGAACCCTTTCTACTCGCCGTTTTGGTTATAAAATTCAACTCAGATCAGATCTCGCACACTCGCGTTCATAGTATTCATTAAGATGTCCGCGCCTAACCCCAAAGGTATACTTATCATTACAGAAACATTATCAGTTTGATTGCAACTAATCTAATTTGTTTAGCTTTCCCTCTCGCCGATGCCGCGTTGAGTCAGCAGATCTTGGACCTTGTCCAACAGGCAACTCACTATCATCAGCTGAAGAAAGGTGCCAACGAGGGTATGCATTATCTGGCATATTTCTATTGCTTTATTGTGAGAGACGTATACTGATTATCTTTGTTAGCTACCAAAACTCTCAATCGTGGTATTAGCGAGTTCATCGTCATGGCGGCCGATACTGAGCCCATAGAGATCATTCTGCACCTCCCGCTCCTGTGCGAAGACAAGAACGTCCCATACGTCTTTGTTCCTTCCAAAGTTGCTCTAGGTCGCGCCTGCGGTGTTACTCGTCCCGTCATTTCCGCAAGCATTACCAGCAACGATGCCAGTCAGCTTAAAAACCAGATCTACGCCATCAAGGACAAGATCGAGCGTTTATTGATCTAAGTTTCAACTAAATATGCCCCTGTAACAATGACGTTCTTGTTTGTGATGGTGACATAACGTTGGGATTGATTTATGAATATTTGATATATGCTATACAAAACTCATGAGGTGGATTGGGTGTTTGTTGTACATTAATTTAAAACGCTGCGCTTGCATTATAAAAGCATGTGTAATTGGTTTATTCTCGAATGATAATTAAAGGCGTCGAGAATGTTGTCCAGCTACCTATCAATTATCAGACCCGCGATGATGTAGATGTTACACCGGTATCATAGCATGCCATACATGTTCGCGCCTGCTACCGCCAAACGGACCGCGTTTAGTCGCACCTTGTACTTAAATTACGTTCGCCTAGCTAATCATTTGCATAATTACATTGACTGGAGAAACGCCCACATGGTCCAAATACGGTCCCCAAATTTCTAAATTTTCAAATTATTAATAATAATATTATAATGGTTGCTTGTTAGTTAGCCCATTAAAGCATAAATGCTTATGGCAGGGAGATGAGACGCTAATTAATTCGTCTGCTTGGCGAGGTCGGCTGTGGACCTGTCAAATGTCAGCTACACTGCGTGGTGACAATATATCTTAGGGGGACAACTAGAATGCGAAATCTACACTGCGCCTTATCCAAATAGGATCTGTTTGTATGATAACTAATTAGTTACTTTTAATTGTTAGTTAGTTATATGTATATTATTATGCAGTCTTCATTGTAAAGGGGCTGGTACCTGCAGATGATGGCGTCCGCCAGCTGTCGACGGGCAGTAGGAAATAAGGAGGCGCGTGAGTCAAGACGATCCGGGGAAAAGGATTTGAATTATCTCGGTTTATTTTTCCACGTTCTCTTGATATCTCCAACTCAGCAACATATTTTCCGTCTACCCTTTTTCCTACAGGTCGCCGCTGATATCGCTATCTTGCCGAGGAGTCTCCTCGGGTTAAACGTTTTGTTGTTGTCTAATTCATCCCATATATAATTATTTGCCACCCCATGTCCGCCTCCAATGGCTCCAAGCCCGCACCAGCCCCACCTCTTAAGCGGTCCGACTCTCTAGACTTGTTGTCTCCCAGTCAGTCACTCACGGGCTCAATATCTGCGGCTTACGACTCTGCGGCTCTTTCTTCGGACGACGACACAGACTATCGATCGATATCACATCAAGTCACCGGGGCACGCAACATGAGCAGTCCGGGATCTAGTATTAGCGGGGGCAACGGGAAAGATGTATTCGGCGGACGGAGGCTACCGGTGATAATGAAGTCCCCGTTCAATCGGAGTAGCGTGAATCGTTCTGAATATCGGTATCTGCACGCGCGGGTAGACGATGATTACGATGGGACTGAAGAACCTAGTGCAGGCGACGATCACGATGGTCTGTCAGTGCACTCAGATGGTCATCCACATTTATCGCATAAAAGACGATACTTATAGTATGTTCTCAAGCATTTAATAGATGGTTCCGGTACTAAGAGCAATTACTGTTCGGCGATTGCTTTGTTAGTTGCACTGGCGTCGTTTGTCATCCAGACAGAGGCCACAGGCTATATTGCACAGAGTTTACGTTATCGAAAGCCCATATTCGTGCTCTATGTGACACACAGCTCCTATATGCTGCTATTTCCTCTACAGTTAATATTCTTATGGCTTCGTACTCCGCAATATTCTCTATCAAGTATTTATAGGAAACATCAACGAGTAGTATGGTCCACGCTCAGCATCATCGCAGCAGCAAACCACTCAAAAGTATCGCCACTTAAGTACCTGATCCGGACGATCACTCTTATTACGCTGGCGCTCACTCTCGCCGCAACTACATGGTATGTTGCTGTGAATCTTACTACACCGTCCGATGTGACAGCGATTTACAACTGCTCGGCGTTCTTCGCGTACGCTTTTTCTGTCCCAATATTGCAGGAGAAGCTCAAATGGTCCAAGGCGTTCAGCGTCTGCTTGGCTGTTTTTGGTGTACTAATCGTTGCGTACGGCGATTCATACGTGCCCTCAACCGAGACTTCCAGTGGTGCCCAAGATGATGTCGAGTCGCCATCTCCGGATGAGTTGGCTTCCAATAGATTCATTGGCAACATTATTATCGGGGTCGGCGCCATTATGTATGGTTTATACGAGGTTCTATACAAGCGGTTTGCTTGTCCTCCGTCGTCGGTTTCGGTTCGACGGTCAGCACTTTTTGCAAACGTAGTAGGATCATCGATCGGCCTGTTCACTCTTACGTGCGTGTGGATATTGCTTCCTATTCTGCACGTCCTTGGTCTTGAGAAATTCGAAATTCCTCGAGGAGAGACGCTGTTCGTTTTGTCCATCTCAGTCCTTGCAAATGTTGCTTTCTCCGGAAGTTTCCTCACTTTGATGTCGCTAACGTCCCCTGTTCTCGGGAGCGTTGCAGCGCTCCTCACCATATTCCTGGTGGCGCTCTGCGATTGGATTTTATTCTCGACCCCACTGACGCTCGGCGCCATGGTTGGAGGTATAACTATCGCTGTTGCGTTCGTTTTACTTGCCTATGCCAGCTGGCAAGAAATCGGCGGCGACAATGAGTCCATTATGGATGACGAAATTGTCGCAGCAGAGCAAGAAAATCGGCGCGTGACAGGGCAGAATGATAGATGGATTACGAATAGGTCGTCCATTATTGAAGACGCGGCAACTGCCGGAGGTGCCTGATTCAATTTTGGTAGAACAGTTTATTTTATGTTGCAGTTTAGAGATATTGTAAAGGTCGGCAATGCTGTAAGATTTTTTTATAGTGTGTCGCGCATTGGTGTGTCTTGGTGGTCTCTGGATCCTCTTAAATTCTACTTCTGTGGTTTCGGTGCATTCAGGTCATTATAAGGCGAGCAGAAATTCAAAATAGTTAGCATGCTAAATGTCAAAAGTTTGTCCCATACGCATTGTTAAACGTCGCAGCGTTTAGTGCACGGCTAAGCCATCCTGTAGCCTTTTGAGCCCTGTCTGACTACCTAACCACGCACTCCGCCGATACAAGTACCTATCATACACTCCACCAACCATTGGACCTTGGGTAACCATCGCAATAGCATATCGCCATGGCGGAGCAACCAATTGGTAAGCTGATCGGAATTGATTATTTTCGAGTTTCGTTTTCGGCGATTTAGCTCTAGTGCTATTCACTATATCGCAAAACGAGTCCCGTAGCTAACCGGTCTTGCTGGTAGTCCTCGATCAAGGTACCGGTTTCGTCAAGATTGGTCGTGGTGGCACCAATTTTCCGGACCATACTTTCCCGTCAATTGTCGGCCGTCCAATCTTGCGAGCGGAGGAACGTACAGGAAATGTGGAGATTAAGGATATAATGGCTGGAAGCGAAGCCAGCGCCGTGCGCACCATGTTGCAGATCTCATATCCGGTATGGCTTCTTGCGTCTTGCAAATATGGCCGTTAATATTTTGCCCTGCCGAATGCGCTAACCGATTGTGGGTTTGCTTTTAGATGGAGAACGGAATCATCAAGAATTGGGAGGATATGGGGCACCTATGGGATTACGCGTTCTACGAGCGCATGAAGATCGATCCGACGGGCAAAAAGATTCTTTTAACCGAACCACCAATGAATCCGTTAAGCAACCGAGAAACCATGGTCGACACAATGTTTGAAAAGTACAACTTTGGTGGTGTATACGTTGCCATACAGGCAGTCCTGGCATTGTATGCTCAGGGTAGGATGTCTTGTTTTTCTAAAATTAGACGAACCGATCACTAATATAGCTCTCAAGGTCTTTCGTCGGGTGTTGTCGTTGATTCAGGTGATGGTGTCACTCACATTGTTCCTGTGTACGAGTCTGTCGTACTTAACCATCTTACCCGTCGTCTTGACGTTGCTGGTCGAGATGTCACGCGCCAGTTAATCAACCTCCTGCTCCGCCGCGGATATGCGTTCAATCGAACAGCTGATTTTGAGACCGTCAGACAAATCAAAGAAAAGCTATGCTATGTTAGTTACGATCTCGAGTTGGATGCGAAACTGGCCGTGGAAACTACCGTTCTGGTCGAATCTTACACTGTACGTAATCAGCATGATTTAGTGCTGACAACAGTAACGCTAACGAAAGATAAAAAGCTTCCCGATGGTCGTACAATAAAGATTGGGTCAGAGCGTTTTGAGGCTCCGGAATGTCTGTTTCAACCACACCTCGTCGACGTTGAACAGCCAGGGCTCGCCGAGATGCTTTTCAATACCATCCAGGCCGCCGACGTCGACGTCAGATCAAGTCTGTACCGAGCCATCGTTTTGTCCGGTGGTTCGAGTATGTACCCTGGCTTGCCAAGTCGACTAGAGAAGGAATTGAAGCAGTTGTGGTTGACGAAAGTATTGAATAGCGATCCCGCACGGTTAAGTGTATGTTTGGAAATTTCAGTTTAAGTCAGTTCGTAGGAGGATGGATTGTCCTAACGCTTGGTATAGAAATTTAAAGTCAGAATCGAAGATCCTCCTCGTCGTCGTCATATGGTTTTCCTGGGTGGTGCGGTCTTGGCCAACATCATGGCGGATAAGGAGCATATGTAAGTAGTGCCGTCCGTTTGCGAACTTTTCTCGAGTCATCAAACTAAATTACTACCTAGGTGGATTTCGAAGGAGGAGTGGGAAGAACAGGGACCTCGCATTTTGGAAAAATTGGGCCCAAGATGAGATTGTGTTTTTTTTTGTTGCTGTTGTATTTTGGCCCTACTTGTACGCTAGTCTGTCCCATGTTGCACTTTATGTTGATTAGACACTTCTCCCGTATCTAGAAGACGAGGACCTGTTAGACGAGACAAATGATGTTAGTGAGATAGCTATTGTTTATCTATCTACTGTATTTGCATTCGGTGCCAGTCGCTGCAAAGTGCTTGTTGCCCTAATTTGGCCAATAAAAACATGTATCACAGTATCGTCTGTCATTGCAAACAAAGTGTATCCTTTTGATCTTAAATCCCAAGATGAGTCCAGGTCCCATAAACATGACAAAAATGCAGGCAAAAGTTCTAATAATTTATCGATTCGTTGTATCGACCAGATAATCATGGCACATGTTCCAGTTGGCCTTCAAATTGTTCACTGTCACTTCCTGTGGCCATTTCTTGACGACTCCCTCAACCTCGACACCACCAGACGCTCGAAACAAGTAATGCAGTAGCATGTCAGAGAATAACAATGACATTCTGCCTCTAGTAAAATGAATAAAGTCCTTGTATTCGTGTACCGCACCATAGGCAAGTCGCGACCAGTCAAAGATTTCCATGTCAAATCTTGTGGTGACGAGGGATCGCAACATGCGGTCGATCGACAAAATACCCGCGTCCTCGTCTTTGCCTTCTTTCCGGACAGTCAAGGACCGATACATCATTGGCACGTTGTCGCCAAACACGTCTTTCATGAATTCGACGAACTTTATAAATCGTTTTGATACAAACCGTAATTGGTCTATAGTTAATGGTTCTTTTGGTCGTCCAATGACAAATCTTGTCCGTTCCTCTTCCGGTAATGCCTGCATCCGCTGATTGTGGGCCCCGGACAAGAACGCAACCTGGTCCCATAATCCAGACTGCAGGAGTATCAGGTCAGGTCCAGACCCAGACGCACCGATTACTCGGGGCATTGAAACCGGTTCAAAGATTTCCTTGTACCGGTCTTCGAAGCTGACCACTTTCATTGGCATCCACCACCAATCTGGCCGGTATGTATACATTCCCGCAATGTGCCATTGCACAAAAGTGATGTTGACGTGGGGGACATGGCAGTATGCGGTAGTCTGCTTCGTGAGATGTTTGCCACCTTCTTCGACGAATTGCAGTCCCAAGTCCTCGCAGAGGTACTGCAGCTGATTGCGGTCAAGAGAATCACCCATCAGTAGGATTCGCCGGTTTTTGACCCAGGACATGTGGTCGCGTATGAATTCATCAGATTCAGTTAATTCTGGCTCCGGTTGACTGCTTTCATTTGTTTCATTGACTCGCTTGAGATAATTGTAGTATTGTTGCAACATTCGGAACCAAGGAACCGGTGCCGTGTTCAAGATTGCATCGTCAACCGTGCGATTGTCGAGCAAAATGTCGCCCCTATCCTCGGGATGTGGGTATTCGGTCTCCGGCAGGTCTGGAAGATCGAAGAAAGACGGGTAGAACGGTATCCACCGTGTTTCTTCTTTGCCTTCGGCCGTGTACATGTATCCAGGAATTTTGTACGGATCCACACATTCATGGGGTATCCTGCCAGCGAATGACTCGGCGTCAAGTGCGTTTCTTGCAACCACGGACAGGCCGCTGCCAACTTGGACCGAATAGATATACGACACGGAGATGACGATCGACAAACTGATTCCGAACAAGATGATGAGCGGTCCCATCCGCGGGACGTAAGGCAGCAACATTGGCATATTATTAGAGGACGAACGTCGGACAGCCAGCGGCCATAGAGGAACAGGATAAAATCAGGCACGAGGGGAGGTAAAAGTGGTACCAAAAGCCGCACAGGGATCCTTTTCGTGCAGCCCAGCTTCGATGCACACCGTTTGGAAGCGCCGCTTCGGGGTCCCTGCGGCAAGCCGAGAGCCGCGTGGCCGGGTAAGTCAGAATTTGGATAGGTTTGCATACGTTGGGGTAAGTCGGTTCGGGCAATGCTTTGTCCTGGTGCTATGGTTTCATGCTGGCAAGTGGCAACTACGATACCTAATACTCCATGAATATTAGAGCACGAATATATTGACGGCCTCAGGCCTGCTTGTTGAACACTCTTAGCAACACAGTAAACCTTCTTCACTCAGCCTGACCACCCACTCGTTTGACAATCTGATTCATAATACTGAATCGAATAAAACAGCTCTAATGGAATACCTATAGGGGCCGAGAAGTGCCAGTCGGTGCATTGGGAGATCAAGCGCGCATGACTTCTCTGGCATTCTTTCCAAGTCTAACCATACTTTCGAATTAATGCTCTCATCGAGCTCTTGGCCTGATCAAGATACCCGCCACCGCCGAACAGAGCGGCATGGTTCAATTCGTGAAACAGTCTATAAAGACGTATCCGGTCTTCGTATTCAGCCTTCGGTTCTTTCTCCGGCAACAGTTCGTGGTACCGCTGGTAAAACCCGCCCGAGGTGAATCCGCCAAACATCCGCATTATGCCCAGTTCGTACTCAGAGTCAGCGTAAAACGCACAGGCATCATATGCGACGGGAATTGTCTCGCCAGTATCGGGGTCAATTATCGCGCCCGCATTGCCAGCCCATAAATCGCCGTGCACTAGCGAGGGGGACGACTCAATGTTATTTAACAGTCTCGGCACCACTCTGTCCACGACTGTCCGGCTGAGTTGATCTAGCTCAATATCACGCCCATTAGTCCTCGTGTTTTCATCTAGAATGAACTGCAGTCGATGGATGCCGTAGAATTCTGACCATCTCTTTGTCGGCGGGTTGGGCATCTCCGTTGCTCCGCAGCAGGTCACCTGCCCGTCCGGCAATCCATACATTTCGTTCGTAGCCTCTGTATGCAACTTTGCCAATTTCTCCGCCAATTTTCGCTCCCATACTCTTCCTGATCCTGATCTTAGGTCCTTCAAATAACTTGCGACGATGAAATACCGCGATCCATCTGTAAACTGTCCCGCCGCCACTGGACTAGGACAGAAGCCAGGTATCGTCCTTGAGATTAGCTTTAATGCATTATATTCCCCCTCAATTAAGTTTTTCGACCGGGCGTATTTAAGAAAATATGTCGGTATACCGGATTTGTTGATATGTGTTGCGGTGCCAAATGACGCGGCCGAATACAATGACGACGGGACGCTGTAGTCGGTGGAAGGACCTGGCAGGGCGGCCAGGATTGCTGGATCGAGCTGACTCATGTTACGTCAACAAATTGTCCATATATTTAATGGTGTTGTACTATCTCAAACGCCAGTAACTAGCAGTGTGAATATTATTACACGCTTGGTGGAGCATAACTTGTACTCTTTTCTCAACGATTGTTGGATGACGTAAGCACGTGCCTACAAAACATAGTTCACATTACAGTTGAATTCGGCTATTGTGCGGGCTTGATGAGTTAGTCACAATGATATACGCTAGTTTTCAGGTTCTCCGCCTCGCCAGCGCTCCAAGCAGCTGAAAGGTCAGTGGAGTAGTCTATATATGTTATCGCTAGACTGTGGGGAGGCATAGCAGCCACCTAACAACGCCGTCAAACAACAAAATGCAAGTATGGACCTGGTCTATGAAGCAATGGCTTATCGCATTTTATAGTCATATTGGACAGCGGACCGTTCTTCTTGCAATGATAACTTTTCAGCCATTTGTGACCGGAACTGGCCCCAATGCTAGTACGGGTAAAGCTAATTAAGAAAGATCTTAGATTCAATGTTTTTACGTTAGTTACTAAAGGAACCAACTTAGCCAGTTAGTAATAATTACGTAACGACACGTAGCGGGTGGTGGTGGTTGTATGAAAATTTAAGCTGTTGCAGTCATGCAAGGGTGTATATGCGTCATTAAATCCACCCGAAATATTAATACTATATATCCAATAAATTGTTCCTCTTCGTCAATCGTCATTGTAAATCATTCCACTAACCTGTCCCGGTTAAATATTTTGTTCAGGGTCCAAAAGATATCTTTATCAGGCAAATAGGACATCGAAGAAAGCCGCACGTGGCCAATTCAGAAATTTGCGCCCTGACCAGTTTTACCTAAACGAGGACTTTGGTTTAGGGTTGACGCCGCCCTGTCGCCACAATTCCGAGGGTCAGGGTATTAGATAGCGTGGGCGAGGGTTGTGCACGTCAATAATATTTTTCTGTCGCTCGTTGACAATAAATTTCTGCACAGTCCAGGCCCTCAACACTTATTCTGCACTTTTTAACTTGCGATATCGCATTAACACGCTGCTCTTCTCTATGCGCGGGCTGGAAAGTACGCGTGTTGCGGATCAAAGGGCAAATACCAGAAAATCTGACTCGAAATCTGGCGTCGAATTCGCCTCCCGGTAGCAGTGATCTCCGGATAATCGACTATTACCGTACACAACTTACAGATCGCTGGTGACGAAAATTTTAGGCGTCGTATTTACACTGCTGCGTCCTCATTGTCATACCGCTCTTCTGGGACAGCGCTTCTCTTCTTCTCGGTCACAAATTTCATTGGCTTCGTTGTTGTTAGTAACAGACATATGTCTGGTGCCCTCATGGTCGCCGGATTTCGAGCCCCTTTGTAGAAGCTCTTTTGACGTTGAAGCACGAACAGTAACAGCTGCGTTTTGTTTTCTCTGCCTATAAGGGGGCTGGTCTTGTACGAACACGAAAACGGGATCTGTCTGGTAAAACGAGACGACAGACCACACATCCTGCATGGACAGATATTCCTCGGCACACGGTCGACTTTTCCTGATTCATTTTGAACGAAAGTGATCATGGAGAATGAAACCAAATCGCCTGTTGGGGTTATAGCGAGCGAGACTGCAAGCCCCCAGGTCGAAATGTCTTCATCTGTGCGTAACAAGGACTTGTTTATCTTTTATCATTGCTAATATTAGTAGAGTTCGATGTCCTCCCCGCACCCCTCGTCACTAGCATCGCCGAATACACTGCGGTCCAAACGCACCAACACAAGTTCGCATGAACCTTCACCTCGTCAACGATCACAATTGGCTGGTGAGCCATATATCGCCACGATAGACCATGGGAGCACAGAAGGTACCACATCACGTTCCGCAACCTCTCATGGGAGACAGTCACTCAGTCATCAACACGGTCACCTACATTCCCCTATTCTGTCACGGCCAAGGGCGAAAGATAGCACCATATCGAAGTCATCGCAGACTCCAGATACTAGATCCGCAAGATCAGATAGTAAGGCACTTCAGACATCAAATAATTCGACGTCGTCGTCAACCCCATCACTTCCTTCAAGGCCACTAGTGGCGAGCCCTGGACAGCGATCCGCGTCACCAACTAAACGACCTCCAAAAGTTCTCCCACAGTCCTTCTTTGATTGCGACGTACAGGATCTGCTCATACTAATTTCATCAATGCTAAGCGAACTAATTAAATTAAATGACGCACTGCCGCTAGTGCATTCAAAGCTCACGCGTTTCCATTCGCGCGCACCACCTTTGATCTCGCATGCCGACTATCTTCGTCGCCTGACGCGATTCTGCTCACTGGAGAAGTCAACACTTCTTTCGATGGTGTTTTACATCGACTTACTCTGTGGCGCATATGCATCTTTCACAATAAATTCCTTAACTGTTCATCGTTTTTTAATAACAGCGGCCGCGGTTGCAAGCAAAGGTCTTTGCGACAGTTTCTGCACAAACGCACACTACGCCAGGGTCGGTGGTGTATCGCTCACCGAATTAAACTTGCTTGAGGTGGAATTTTTGGTAAGGGTCGGCTGGCGAGTGGTACCGGCCCTGAAGACGTTGGATGAATACTACAGACGAATGGTGGCGCGAATGAGCACGATGTATATGCTGGAAGAACAGCCAAAGCGACCTATGCAATCTGATCAGGAAATTTCGGAAGATATTGTGAGGCCGCAGACTGAGTGCCAATCTCCATCTGAATGATGTTGGATCTACACTTTTGTCGCGCTTAACTTTTGTCACGCTTAACCAAAATCCTCCAGCTGTTAAGGGGCGAGTTTCCACGGAACAAAGGATGAAACGAGTAATAGTAATAATAGAGCATATGGGGTTTAATATTCTTGTTGTATTTGCTGATTAAAATGCTTTGGAATTTTTTGCTTGCATTTTTTGTGTTTTGTCTACGGAAAAATTTTTGTTTAATAGCATGGGGTAGGTAATTAATGTATCTATGGAAAGAGATAGACTTCGATGATCGATGCAAACTTGGTAACCGATAGCAGTCCATCATTGATAGTCACTATCATGATTGACGCAATATTGCATAGATTTTAATTAATAAAAATAAGTGAGTTAAGTGAATGTGTAATGGCCATGAATTAATAATGTAAGATGGCCATTTCCTTCTGATTTTCTGGTCTCGAGATCAAACCCGCAATGAGCCCTAACCCAACCATCTTGTCTCCCCTGACACCTTTGGCACACGCACTGGGCACGCATCCACACTGCACGCATGAATCGCTCGCTGAACTACTTGCCTAGCAGTCAGCGTGTTATCCAGAATTTCTTCGATGATAGCAGAAGATGACTTGTTGCCGTACTTACGCAGCGATGATCGAAACGTTCAGCTGGCGGCACTACGATCCCTGAAAAATTCGGTCATCGGACATAGTGATCAAAAAGCTTCATATCTCGATCGCGGCGTCCTCGATGAGTTGCTAGAGATAATTGGCACGCCGGAAGATGGAATCAAGGACCCAATATCAGAAGAATGTCGCATCCAGGCTGGTGTTATTTTGGGTAGTTTTGCTTACAGTATGTAACGGGAAAGAAACAAAGGAGTAACAAATCGATTGACTAGTTTTTTTTTTGCAGGTGACGCCGAAATTTCCTCGAGATTATTTACGCCTGCGACGTTATCAACTCTAGTGAAAGTACTTAACCAGTACTCGCCTCCCGCGTTATTAGTCGCTAGTCTGCGAACTCTGACGACACTGCTGACATTACGGTTAACCCCGCCGCTCGTGAGCCAGTTTCCTGGTCTTGCGAAATCATTGTCAGAGCTAATATCCCATTACTCACCGACAGTGTTCGTAAAATACGCACGACAGGATATACAAGTACTCACAAACCTATGCACTCTTGTCCCACTCATCTCGCCATCACATTCTTCCGCACAATCTGTGAGTTCCGAGCTAACGGCCCCGCTATTTGATCTCGTGTACGGGTCGCTCCAGAGTTCACAAGCATCTGGCATCTATATTGACAGCAAACTCCAATCAGCCGCAATCCTCGCCTTGGCTCATTGTCTAACACCGACAGTAGCCCAGGAAATCGAAGCCGCCGGTCCGGGTTTTACAAATCCTGTACTAGCGCTTTTGCGTGCCCCCGACACAGCAACCCGGTTATCCGCGGCTTCGCTTCTGACGGCGTTGTACACTTGCGGCAAGTCTGATATCACGTCCAATACGGGAGTAACGCGGGCGCCCCAGATTACTACTCTCGCCCTGACACTGGTACCGACTTTAATGAAGTTGCTGGACGATGCTATAGCAGCCGGGCATCATGGTCGCAAATGCGACCCCAGAATTTTGCACACTCTCGCAATACTGTGTCGTGACGGTGGCGAGGTGACCGATCGGTGCGTGGAGGCTGGGCTAATAAAGAAAATTGTGTCGATAATAGCACAGCTGGCTCCCAACGATCATTTCACGTCTAGGCGTATTCTGGAGAGTGATGGCAAGCTATTATCGAGCAGTCTGCTCTGTTTGTCAGCGTTGGGGTTATATAATGAGGATTATCGCAAAGAGATAATAGAGGCGGGCGCGCTTTCTGTCGTTGTCGCTGTTATGAACACGGCCAATACGGCTGCGACCAGGGAAGTCAAGATTGCCGCGTGTCATGTTCTGCGCACATTGTCGCGCAGCGTGAGATTACTCCGGACAACGATGGTTGAAAGTGGCGTTGTTTGCGGGATTGTGGATCTTCTAGGCGATGCCCCGCCAGAAGAAGAGCGGCCGTTGCTGGAGAATGTGGACACCGTCAGCAGCGAGCCGGAACGGATGGATGAAGAGCCTGTACAAACGACTGTGACTGAAGTCCCGACCGACGAAGACGAAGAAGAGGAAGATTTGGAAGTACGGACAGCGGCAATGGCCGCAGTATGTAATCTGGTCCTCGATTTTTCGCCACTGCGAAAACCAATTTTGGATAAAGGCATCTTGCCGCTTGTTGTTTCCGGAGCTAGGTCGCGATATACTCCACTACGTCTCAATTCAACCTGGGCACTAAAACACATGGTCTTTGGTGATGATATGGATACGAAGGCGTGTGTGATGTCGCATCTCGGCTTCCCGCTCATAATCAAACTATGCGACGACAAGGAAATTCAAGTTCAAGAGCAAGCGTTGGATTTTCTCCGCAATTTGACTGCTCGTAGTGAGACTTACATTGATATGCTGTTTGATAACGTCGGCGTGGAAGAAGTATTCCGGCTTCTGGACCGTAAACTATCATTTGTCCCTGTCCCGCCGTTTGAGGAGTCGGAGCAAGAATTACTTTCTACCCAGCCGTATTATACCAAAGTGATAATCGCTACTGCGTACATTCTCGTGCATATTGCGGCTGGCTACGATCGACACAGAGAGATTGTTATCTCGCACGAGGACGTGCTGCGCAAAATAGTGCAGTTAATGCGCCACGAGAATTACGAAGTTAGATTGGCCTGCGTATGGACGATTATCAACCTAACGTGGGTCGAGGAACCGAACCGAGCACCAGAGGAAGTCGCATCTGCCACAGGACAAGTTCACCCAAACGTATCCCAAGCCGGTGCTGCCCAATCATCATCCGACATCATGCAGCAGCAACAAAGCATCTCTGCATTCACTGAGCTCTACTTTGCAGACATATACCGCCGCCGGGCAATGGTGCTCGTCCGACTCGGTGCACGGGAGCAGCTGGAGCATTTAAAACAGGATCCTGTTCTTGACGTGCGAGAGAAGACAAAGACGGCGATTTACCAGATTGACAGTTTGGTTGGAGGCGCGTCGCCTACTGCCGACGTCGAACCAGACATTGAGGCCGGCTTGAGTCGTGGCGTTGAAGTCCCGGGCGGAGCCATGGAAATTGATTCGGAGTTGCATGAGTGAAATTTGAATTTGTTTTTGTGGAATGTACAGTATTTAATGCAGTTTCTCGATTATTTTTCATTGTGCCCCTTGTCATGACGATAGTACATTGGTTCAAAGAGTACTCGTTAATTAACATCATCAAAAAAAAATTCACATCTGTAATTAATACTATAAGAGCCTTAATTATATACTCATACAAGCATGGCAACGTATAATGGCCACATACGCGACCGGCTAACACTGTCTAGACACATCAATCAGTCTCTTAACACCAACCATCCAATGGCCACATTCATCTGTTCTTGTCGTGAACAGGTTAATCTGCACAGCATATGCAGTCTCAAAATCTCTGGCTTTAACGGCTACGAATCAATCCGTTAGCAAACCAAATTCTACTAACCTGCTTGTCCAAAAACATTTTTCTCACCTTTTGCCAAAATAACCATCTCTCGAATGGTCTCTTCGGTCAATAGCTCGCTATTGTTCAAATGGTCAAACAGAATATTCAACCGCTTTTCGGCATCATTAACTTGTCTCGCGACAGCAGGCTATATTCACAAATCAATATCAAATATTCATCACATTCATTTTGTTCTGTAACAATCATTAAGTGAAAAATCACCATACCGGAACTTTCTGCTTAACACGCTTCATCTCCGCGCTCAAAACCTCGTAAATAATTGCTGCATCTCCAGTTATATGGGATCGATCACCTGGCGCTGTGACTCATTAAAACCAAGACTATCAAGCGACGACAATCTACTTACGATACTTTGGAGCCTGAGAGGGACTAGGAACAGCTGCAACTGACGGCACAGGTGAGGCTGTTCTGGCAATCGACGCCGGTCCACGAATGTGAGGTACAGCTGCAACATTCGCACCGGATGGCGGAGGTGGTGGTGGCACGAATGAGGAAGTCAGTGGCGGTGCCGCTAGTGGGGGAGCCGCCGCAGGCGGTGGTGCGACCGGCGCGTAAGGATTGTGAGGTCGTGGGGGTTGTTGTTGTGTCTGATGCGGTGGCGCGTAGGAATGCGCTGGTTGGGCGGTCTCAGTCGTTGACGGTACTGGTGCGTATTTGCTCCCTGGCGCTGCAGGTTGGAAAGCGAGCTGGGTCGGCGGTGGAGGAACCGCGGACGGAGCAGTAGGCGCAGTGGACTGGACACCAGCGACCGGCTGTCCAACAGAGACAAATTCCACCTGCGGCGCCTGAACACCGCCGATAGTAGCCTTCGCTACTGGCGGTGACTGGACCGGCATCGGAGCCACCGCCTGTGGAGCCTTGGCGTTTATAGGGGGAGGCCCGACGGGAATTGTTGGCGGTCTTCCTAATGAAGGCGACGCAATGGGGCCAGGAGCATAAGCTTGTACTGCAGGTTGTTGCTGACCGGGAAACGGTGACATGATCGGCTGGTTCATGACAACTGGAGTTGCCTTCCGTGACGAGGAGGATGACTTGAAAACCGGAGCGTCGTTCCAGTGCGCTGTATCCTTGTTGTCTCCCGAAATCGCTGAAGTAGGTGGCGGAGGCAATGCCGCTGTCGCTTGCGGCTGAATTGTAGAAGGAGGCGACGCGACTGGAGGTGGCGGCGCCGGAATCGCAACGCTGGATCTATACGCGTGGCCGTACGGTCGTGACGGAGGCTCGTAGGAAGATGACGGTCCTGGTACTGTACCGGTTGTCGACACAGATGGCTGGTACGGGTTTGGCGCTGGAGCGTATGCGGACTTGGTGGTAGCAGCGGGAACAGGGGCACCGGGTGCAGGCGGAACCTGTCCATATACCGACGTAGACGTCACATTATACAAAGAAGTGGGAACAGTATTACCATATCGAGGTGCATAGGAGGTAGTCACTTCCGCAGCGGTGGCAGCTGACTTCGCACTCGCCTTGACCACTCTCTCCTTCTCCAACGAGGCAAGTGGGTACTGATTTGGGAGCAACATCAAATACTTGTGCGCCAAATCCAAAAATCCTTGGCTAGCGACTATATTCGCGTACTCACGATAAGCTTCATACAGCGGCCCCAACTTCCAATCATCAGATGCGTCACACTTTTCCCCGGCATCAGTATACTTGACAGCGTTCCTGAAGACAGTGACTTTCTCTATGAAACCCTGTAAGGACTTGATATGAATTCCAAACGGCGATATGTCGCCAGTCGCGCTCTTCAAGGCTTCCTTTTCTGCCTCAGCCAACTCCTCAATCCAGATACCTATCACCTTTTCGAGCTTCGATCCGGCAAGGAAACACAACGCCGCACTCTTGCGCAACTCTAATGATTTTTCCGCACTAGCACTCTTTCTAGCCGTGGTTAATCGCTCACCCAATTCAGCAATCAATGAATTGAACTCAGCATCTGTAGCGAACGTGCACACGGCGACTACCACCTCCTTCCAATTCTCAATATCAGCGTTGGCGACCAGGTCGGACAAATTTTTGCCCACAATTGAGGACAACACCCGGATATACGAAGGTCCGCCCAGATTTTTTCTGAAATATGCCTGCTGGACTTTCTTTCGGCACTCATCGTCTCCTGACAGAGCAAGCATAAACGCATCCGACAAACGGTCACCCTTCAAGCAAATATCAACCGCAGCAGAGAATTTACCGAGCACCAAAGCCTGCGTAATCAATTTATCGAAGTCAGCAGTTTCACTGTTGAATATAGTGAAAGGGCCAGTGGGACCAGTGGGAGCATCGGTGGTGCCATTTGTTAGTGTCGGCCGCGGAGATATACTGCTCAAGAATGCATCAGCAGCCGATGAATCGCCAAACATGGAATCAGACGTCTCGTGTGCTGTGGATTCTTCTGGCTTCTCGCCAGAATTTCCATTAACCACCGGTTGCTCAACTGTGGACAATCCCTCAAACTTCTCTACTAAAGCCTCTAACTCTTCGGAAGTGTATCCCAAATAATCGACAATCTTCCTCTTAGGGTCCTTCTCATAAAGTGTCAACAGCACTTTCCAATCATGCTTATCCTCATCGGACGGTGCAGACTCAGCCCGCGCCTCGGCGATCGAGAGCAGATTTTGATTCTCCAATGCATCTTTAAATTTCTCTGTCTCAGACGCCGTCTTCGGCTCCATCACAAATTTATTGATTTTAACAGTGGACTTCGTCGCCGGTGTGTGGCTCTTGTCAAGCTGGACGCTCACCAGCTTTCCGCCAAATCCGAAAGAGGCTCCAACAGGGCGACGGAGCCATTTCGGCGGCTGCTTAAGCGAGAAAGTAGGCTGCTGAGTATCCACGTAAGAAGGCGCATTCCAAAAGTCGTTACCCTCAGGTTTCGGTGCAGCTGCAACTTGATCCGGCTTATTGGTGTTTTGGATAGATTGGACGCTAATCTTGCCATCGAACGACGCGCTCGCGAACAGTTCAGGATTCCTATCATACCACCGAGTCTCGAACGTCCAGTTTGTCGCGATCGGAAATTCGCCGAGAACTTCGCCTGACTGGGGATTCCATAACAGCGTTCGATTGTCCTTACCGCTGGAGAGTAATAAATCGCCGTCACGCTTACACCATGAAAGTGATAATATACCCTTATCGTGACCGCTGAGAATCTTCTCGGGAGCATTGGCATTTCGTAAATCCCACATGAGGATAACCGGTGCATTGTCGTCTTCAGAGGCAGTAATCAATTTCGTAGACTATATACCGTTAATGATACGAAATCCTCGTGTTTCAACGTCCACTTACGTTATCAGGGTGCCAGACGACGCTGCTGACTCCACGTCTACCGCCCCCGCCAGGTCCAGGATAGAATAAGTGTAGGACTTCGCGTCTGTTCTTAAGGTCCCAAATGGAAGTGAACCCGGTATTTCCACCTGTAGCTAGAATATGCGCTACCGAGCTGTTCCATGCTACTGACTCTACTTCGTCAAGACGAGACGAAGCAGTTCCTGGCTTGAGAGGCGAACCTGGATTGTCTAAATCCCAGACAAGGATCTACATGATAAATTAGTGGCGATCGCTTTACTAACAGCCTTATGTCGAAATGCACATTGGGATGCGTACCTCGCCTTTCGATCCAGCTGAAGCGAGAAGGTTGGCCTGAACCGGGTTGAAGTCCAGGCTTTTAATGGCACCGGTGTGCTGGGTAGAGGAAAGAAGAGGATTGGAACTGTTACCCGAGTCAGTCATCGTAACTAGAGGGTTGCAGCCAATTGCATTCAAATAACGCCACTTACTTTGCATCTTTCATCAAGACATCAGGATCCCACAGCATCAAAGTTCCGTTCTCCTGAGCACCGGCAATCATCCCGCTCGGGTGACTTGTATTAACAGCTCCCCAGATCAGATCATGAAACCTATCACCATCAATCCAATTAGCCATGCACCACCATGCCGCCCAAAGTCACTTCAAGCTCACCTGGCTTCGGTCCCGACAGATACAACTGGGGTCGACAACTGAAATCCGTTCGTCGACTTATCGACAAGATTCAGGTCCCAAAGTTCCAACGCCGATTTCGACGAGAAATCAGCATCAACAGCACCAGCAACCGTTCCAGTGGCAATAAATGGGAGCTGTGCCCCAGGCGACCACGCAAACGTTGCCGTTCTGGGGATTTCCTTCAGCTTAACCATGGCACGTTTCGAAAATCAAATGGATCTCAAAGGGATGACCGGAATGGCGACTTGGCAATCCAAATTCTATTTTGAAACGTCAATTGCCTCGTACGTATCCGAAATTATTAGAATGATTGGAGAGGAAATGCTTTGCGTAGTTTCACGAGCGATATTGGATGAACTACTATAGGTGTGGTCGTGATTGCTGCTTGAGACTCTGGCCACGACAGCTCGATTTCTGTGGCCCCGATCGACGACACAATACCCGCGATAGTAAGTTAACAGGGTTAGGCTTTAACCCGACACAATTTAGTTGCCAGTCTGAGGTTTACGTATTTCCTCTTGAATGACGAGACTGACATTACTCAAAACTCACGAGGTTCCAAGGGTCGTCGATCTTGTTCAGTTTATATTGTTCCTTGGTCGTATTTTCTACGCGTATTCAAAAAAACAAGTATTACTATTCAAGCTTACTTGTTTAAGATGTGAAGTACGAATTCGATACGATATCCTGACGTCATGCAAAATCTATATTCCAAAGTGATTCATTGAACATCTTGGGCTTCTAGATATTATTTCAGCGACCATTCAATTATTTAGTCATTACTATCATCATCGTTCTCCAATATTGGATTTAGCATTAATAGTATATATGTTGACTTCAATCCGCTGGTCATTTCATATTCATACAACTAATGAATACATTTCACAGAAAAAGAGGCTTATCAATTAATTAACCGTAAACTTGAGCAGCTCTCCTACAGCAGCCAGCTGAAGAACTTGCCAATCTTAGTGGTGGGCGGGTGCAGATCAACATCGACTTCTGGTCCAGGAATATTCGAATACATATCCAACTCGCTTCCCTTGGGAAATGGCTGTCGCCCGGTAAACAACCAGTGACCCACAAAGAGAACAATCACAATTGGAATATTTATGTACGCGATGAAGAAGTCCGATGTATCCCACATACCCTTTATGAAGACCTGATATCCATTGAAAAGAACCACGACAAAGCACCAGAAAATTGCCCAGTACGCAGGGAATGGCTGGTATCTGTTATAAAAATATTTCGACTCTTTGCGAACGATGCCGTGAGCTTCGCAGCCGGCTTTGAAGCGGATAAAGGTCACACAGATAGTGCCCCAGCAGATAAAAGTTGCGATGGAAGTCAAGTTTGAGAGCCAGTTCAGCACTGTCTGCGCGCCGTCTGAAAGGGACATATATGACAGAGTGATGAAGAGGGTCGAGAAGCTAAGCGCGACGATTGGCAGTCCATTCTTCAGTGTCTTGGCGAAGATACGCGGAGCTTGGCCTCGTAGTGCCAAGCCATAGAGCATGCGCGAGGTGGAGTAGAGACCCGAGTCTGCGGCCGAGAATGCAGAAGATAGAACACCTGCGTTAATGATGGATGGAAGTGCCTTGATTCCAGCGCGGTTGAATGCGATGACGAATGGAGACGCCGCAGCACCATCGCCGGTCGAATTGAGCAGTAAGCTATCGTTGTACGGGACAAGCATGCCAACAATGAGGATACCGGCGACATAGAAAAACAAGATTCGATAGAAAAGAAGGCGGGCGGCTTTGCGAATGTTCCGGCGTGGATTCTCAACCTCAGCACAGGCCATGGCAAGGGACTCGACACCGCCGAAAGAGAAGGCGGCCTGTAGGAGAGTCGTGAACCAGCCAGTGAACTTACCAACACTACCATCAACGGGGTATGCGGCGAAAGCGCCTGGATCCTTCCAATCTAGATTGACATTAGCACCTCTTAATTGTTCAATTTTGTGACAATTCCAAACGCACATCTAAAGCCAATACGATCGTGATTAGGACCACCGCCGAGATCAACAACCAAACCAGCAATGATCAGTCCCAAAATCAGCAGGATCTTAATAATTGCGAAAACGAACTCGGCTTCGCCGAACCATCTAACGCCAAAATAGTTAATCAGCGAGCAGAGGATAGAGAGAGCGGTGATGTAGGCGATCAAGTGGCTCCTAGGGATATCGTTGATTGCCGGATCAATATCCCAGAATCCAATAATAATCGAGGCGGACACGATTTCTGTCGGCAGAGAGATCACACCAGAATACCATTGCATCCAGCCTAATGCGAACCCGGCAGATGGGTGTAGCCAGCGTTCAGCATAATGAATATAACCTCCGGAAATTGGAGCATAGCACATCATTTCGGCCTACCAACACCAGTGTGAGTCATCTGAAAAGTTTCTCTTGTTTGAAAGTGCCCTACCAAGCTCTGGATCATGCCCCAGACTACGGAGCCAACAAGACAATACGCAATTAATGCACCAGCCGGACCAGCGTGCACAATAGCCTTGCCGGAACCTAAGAACAGACCAGTCCCGAGCGTGCCAGCGAGCGCAATCATCTGTATATGGCGCTGCTGCATCTTACGTTGGACGCCATCGACGAGTTTTGTGTGCACATCGACCTTGACGTCGATGAAAGAAGCTGACTGGGCATCGTCGTCTGCTGTGTAAGTCACACGCCCGCCTTTCTCCGCGGACGCGGTGTCCGCTGCGTCGTAAGTCTTCTCTCCTTCAGCAGCCATTGTGGAATACCTTAGGTGTCGTCTCGAGAGAGAGCGGGAGAAGTGTCAATCAAACAGATGGGGTCTGGCTTGATTATGTAGTGAGTGCCGGCAAACACAAACTAGGATTGATGCCGTGCACTATACCCGCCGTCACGAGCAAGAGATCTAACTACGTCTGATACAAATAAGGCGGGGTACAAAGAGGTTCCAGTACCTCTCTCTACGTGGCTTAAGCGCGACAAGTACTCAAGACAAGGAACTTTGACTTTATCTAGTGATTGGACTGAGTCGTTCCGTCCAGCGTCAACAACGCTTTCTCAGTCAATCCAAAGCCACATCGTCTATTTCCATCTTTCATTCAGCTGTGGCAATGCATTCATGCCGATGCCTTTCATAGAGACCGTTCACGACCTTTCCCGAATGAGAAATTCGTTTGAAATGATTGCAATAGTCCGCGAGTGAGTTTCACAAGAGCCACCGTATGCCAAACTATAAGCAGGAATTTGTCGGGAATATCTTGATATGCAAGGTTCTTAAGTTCGGGTACGTCCGATGACGAGATCGCATGACCGATGCTAACATGGCTGGAAGCTGTTTGACAATATACTAACTTATCCAAAAGTAGTGCGGCGCGATTGTTAAGTTTACTTGGCAGTACCATGTCCGTGGGTACCAGCTTATCGGCCGTATCTCAGGGTGAGGGTATTTCGGAGTTTGGTCTTGCGGCGGTTGTATCATGCATAAACCAATTAACTTGGTGTCATTGCTCAATTTCAGAATAATTTAGAATTGGTATAGTTAAATTAAGGAAAAAAAATGTCGTATAGCTGCAATTCGTATTTGCAATGGTGCTCGAAACCGCTTGTAGACAATTCTTGGCGGTTGCGTTCGAATGTATGAACTCGATACGGCCCAGTTGTTTAAAACGTGATATATTATGGTGTCCATAGTAAGTTATAATATTAGATCTCTGATTAATAATACCTACGATAGCAACAAACAATAAGCTTTGCAAGGCTTCGGAATTTCTATGTAAGAGGCCTATGTAAGCCGAGTCAACTCTTTGGCTACACGAACATTTCGGTGTTTCCTGCCAAACCCGGATATGGACTATCGGTTACCGGCGGGATATCTGATTGATCTTGCATTTGTTGTTAATGCAAGGCGTGCTGCTTGTCAACCATTCGCCGTATGAGTTAGACGAGCCACTCAGTGTCAGGCTTGGTGTTTGCTTGTGGTGCACAACAAGCAGTGGGCATTGTCTCAGCCAGAGTGCGCCACCCCAATCAATATTCGTACCTTGTGTACTGGAATGTTATACGATCCAATATGAGGACGAATAATGTACTCTCCAGGCCACGAGGAGGAGAGAAGCGATAAGACAGCACCCACGAGGAGGAGAGGAGCGATAAGACAGCACAATTCATTTAATTATTTAGCGGTTTTTGCCTGGACACGTCAGTCACGCGTTTGCAATCTGCCCGTATGAGATTGTGTGCCTCTTAAAAGACTTTTAAGCGCCGCAATTCAACGTTATTACTAGCGTGGTGCCGTGCACTGTTTCTAAATTGCTCTGGGCAAAAGGCAATTATGTGGCGTATTAAAGTGGAGGTATTCACTACATGATATATGACCTGACACGAATATGGAGTCGTGTCGCCGCCCAAGGCTGAGATTAGTTAGGGCCATAGCATCTTGTCATCTGATAGTGGGCATGCTAATTTTGGATGAGTTTGCCGACTACAATTCAGATGCTCGTTATTTTATCGGAAGTGCAGGTTGCATATCGAGGAGAGATAAGCTCGCCTAGGATAAGCTCGGCGCACTGGCATGGCGCATAAGCCCCACTCTGGTCGGTGCAATAATCTTTCAAACATGTTCGAGTTGCCGTCGTCGCAACTGCGCTACAAAGTTGATGCCATGATTTACGTCTGAAGCTAAGACTAACGTTTGGGGGCCTATCAAGAAATTTTTATGCCAATATTTTCGCTTTTTAGCGAAATTATCTGTTTTACCGTAGGTACAACTGGATATTTGAGCACTACATGCACAGACCAGCCACGGCCCATTCGTTCTTATCAAAGTTGCAGCACGGCCAGTCCAGATCAGGTCATGGCTTTTTCTTAGATTAACACGTTCGACGCCATGACGCCCGCTTACCTTCTGCCGCGAGCTAGTCATGACCCTGCAGCAAGGAGATAGCCCGGCCCGTCATAGGCAACGTGCTTTTTGGGGCGAGCTCCAATGCAAATCCTGCGAGTGGAATTAAAGCCTGATGCCCGGAGACAACTCATGATAGTCTGCGACTGCGACTGTCTTCGAGATTAGTCCATCCTGACTGGCACTTTGCACATGCGCATGTCATGTCATGTCATGCAAGTATACATAGACAAGTACAGCTAACCATACATTTTACGCCATTCATATCGTGATCTTACGGGACTATCAAACATTCTTGAGACCGTACAATTCATACGCATGGCATACATGTTTCAGATGATAATGTAGCCTCTGTGTCTTTTAAGAGTAGAGTGCTAGGGATCGGACGGATAGACGGATAACGGATATATCCGTGGATATCCGTCATGGATACGGATACGCATAGGGTATATACGGATACGCATATGGATAAAGCCAATACATTTGTATACGGATACGGATACGGATATGGATAAGGAAAACAGTGTCTGCAATAGGTGATATTACCATATATGACTTCATTTTGTCAAATCAATACGTATATGATATGAGTTCATATAAACTCATATAATGTGACTGATATCGTATGATAGCATATACGGTAATATTTATGGCCATATGAATCACGTGATCCATAATTTGATAAAAAACACACCCCTGCTATTATGTTACTGCAGGAACAAAAGCTCAAGAAAAGACAAAGGCATGAGCGTCAAAAATGAAAGACGAAAACTAGACGAAAGACACGAAGAAAATAATCCCTATCCGAAACGTACCGAACCCTGAAACCCGTTGTGCGGCTCACTGTGCTGTACAAAACCAGCAGGAAGCAGCAGTACGAGACACCCAGGAAGGATTCTTGACTTTTTTATGATGCGGATTGGAGAGATTGATAATGAGATTGAATATATAATGGGATATTCGTATGTGAAGTTTTTTTCATCTTTATAGGCCATATAAATCAAGGTCTCTTATATGGTCATATATGGTCATATCACCAAGAGCCATATGGTATCATATCATATGGGTTTGTGCAAACTCATATCATATCAAATCAAACCCATATAATATGATACCATATATGGTAATCTGTATTACAATATACCTCATACTACTGCACAAACTGAAGGAAAATTTGGCCTGGATATTATCCGTGCCGATCCCTAGAGTAGACGCGGAATTTGCATTCGTGTGATACGAGTATTGTGCGCATATAGAAAAATTATATTCGTGTCCACCCCTTGGCTATGTCTTTCATGTAAATACGGGACCGGTTGACGTTATGCGGAGCGCGACGGAATATCCTCTTTATTCGAGTATGCTATTCGCTCTGGAGCAAGGGTATGTCCAAGATGGCGAGAACCTTTCCCCTTGAACACTACCAGTTCCGGGGACGCGTATATCGATTGTGGGCACGAGGGATAAGGAACGGTGTTAGGTTTTTTCCTACACCCTGACGTTCCTTTTATGTATGTATACACATACATATGCGAGGACAGTTACTGAAACTCGGGCGAGCAAACTCTCCCTTCTCCCAGAAGAGTAGGTAGCTGTCGTACGTACATATGAGAGCATGCCGTCCTTGAAGGCCATTTGGGGCTGCGGCTATCATCTTCGTCCTTCGGGCGCGAGCAGCTGTTGGGCGGTGGTGCGTTGAGGCTTGCCTCCTCGGTATTCTGGCTTTTTGCCAGATGTCTGTGCAAAGATGGCCATCAGATTCGGGGGTGGTTTTGTTCTTGCGTCGCAAGTTCAAAATCACGGGTCTGGTGGTCGTCTTAATGCAAGTAAGTCAATGTGTTTGCATCCCCTGACGAAGTAAATAGATAACCCTAACCTTCTCATGCTATAGGTGTTATGCGGAACACCCGAGCCAGTCCTTCATCCTTTGGGTTAGGGTAATAGTGTGATTTTTTACACAGGTCAACCAATTTTGATCTACTTGATCCGGCTTAGATCTCGAATTGCTAGAAAGTCCAGCAGAGTGAATGTCAACGATCAGCATATTGATATGGGTTGTGAAAAACGAAATACTACATGTGCTAACTTTAGATTGAATGTATTTTCGATTAATTCGAATTGCGCGACTACCATTTTACTCTTGTATTTTCGATTTATTCGGTGCGACCAATTTTACTCTTTTTTAATCTCCGACCCGCGACGCTTGTTCCAATCCAAGATGATCAAATCCAAGATGATCAAATCCGCATTATAGCTTAAGAATAGTTGGCGACCATCGATAGCCTTTTACTGTACGTACACGCAAAATGGGCAATCGTATGCTGCAAAATGTGCATGCTGAACGCCTGCGAAATCACTTGTTCGATCGTCTGCCGAATGAGGAACGAAAGTCGTTTGATTAAGCTTAATACGATTACACTTTTGCTTCTCCCAACTAGTCGCGGGTACAAATGCTGCCAATCGATACCGTACCGTCAAGATTTGAACTAAGTGATTCACGCCGCCTGGTCAGTGCACAAGAACCAGCATATTAGGTAAGGATCCGAAAGTCCGCGGTGATTCGCAATGTGGTCATGGCGATGACGGCATCCACTAACTAGACTGGTTGTGGGGATTCATAGGGATGAGCAATAATAGCCTCTCCAAGAGTCATAGAGGCATGGGTTTAGGGTATTAATTAGAGCTGGCATTTACCAATGGCTAGGAAAGCGACACGTGCTGTATAAACTAACGAGAGCGAGTAAGCAAAATCCTCACTCCTGTAACGACAAATCATCGATTGGGTCTCACACAAGTAAACACTGAAACTTCTACAGTGAATTCTGAACAGCTTAAATTCATGGGATGAATGTACCTCCACCAACCCCTTACCATTGTTTAACTTCGCCGTTGAAATAGTCAACCCACTTCACCCACCTGAAGGAACACTGATCCCGACGTTCAAGGATTTAAAGTCTGCAGATAAATCAGCATAACACCATGGGTGAAACAGAGCAGACTGGTGACATACACAAAATACCCAAAATAATGCGAGCTTGGGTACATACTTCCGCTGGATCTGCGCGTTCCGTTCTCCAACTGCGCGACGATATACCCGTCCCCGAACTTCCTAGTCAAACCTCGGTCCTGGTTCGCATCAGCCATGCCGCGCTCCAACCCGGAGAGATCGTCATGATGAACTTTGTTCCATTCCTGTTCAGAAAATCTCCAGCTATCGCAGAGGTGGACTTTTCGGGTGTTATTGTCAGCGCAGGAAAAGATGTCCCACAGAAGGCTTCTACAAATGCAGGATCATTGAGATATTTTCCACCTGGCACTCCAGTCTTTGGCTCAATTCCTGTATCTGCGCATCTGAAAACAGGGAGTGGAGCTTTGGCAGAATATGTTGCCGTTGAGATGGACTGCGTCGCCAGAAAACCGGACTCGGTCTCTTTCGAGGAAGCAGCAGGGCTTGCCGTCTCTGGGTCGACGGCATTGGCACTCATCGACGCGGCTAGCTTATCACACGGGGAAAAAGTCCTCCTTAATGGCCCGTGTGGTGGAGTTGGGCATTTCGCCTGCCAGCTTGCGCGACAGGCAGTCCAGTCAGATGGACTTGTGGTTGGGATCTGTTCGTCGTCTAAGATGAATCTCGCGAAAAAACTGGGATGTGATGAGGCCCTTGATTACCATTCTTCTCCCGATCCAGGTGCGAATTCTCTCGTGTCAAGCCTTGCCTCTCGCTTCGGTGGCGATGCAGAGGACGACAAATTTGACATCGTAATCGACAGCTTTGGATCTCAGGAGCTATGGCGTGCATGCCCTTCGTTCCTCAAACCTGGCGCAGACCATCCATATGTTACTGTAGGACCAGCACTGCAGTCATATAGTGTTGGCAGTATGCTAGCTGTGATAGGCCAGATGCTAAGCAATTCCTTAGCCCCAAGATGGGCCGGTGGTGTGAATCGGGCATACAGTCAGATCGCCTCATTTGTAACAGTGGACAAACTTGAGAGATTACGGGAGTTAGCTGAGGAGAAGAGGCTAGTAGCGCATACTGGAGGGGTCTGGGAGATGGAAGATGCACAGGAGGTAGGTCAATTTCATCTCAATTTCCTTCACGTTATCATGTAAAGGTACTGATCAGTAATTGATTTACAGGCTTACGAAAACCTCAGCCGAAAACATGCAACAGGAAAACTGGTTGTTCGTTGTTTAGCTTCAAATGTTTGAACATATTTAGGCTTCTGAAACCCTGTATGGTATTACACGCTTCCGCCATCATGTTCACGCTTCCAGTTAGATACAGGTTGAGTCACCTTTTTTGGATGTGACTGCTGTAGTATTAGTATTGTTTATAAGCCGGTTTATTAATAAACTTAAATACATCATTATTGGCTGACGAAAAAGGAATGCCAAGGGAAAACACTTGAAATTTTGCTTGAAAAGCCAGTGTATTTACAAGCGTATTGACATGCCTGTAAAGCAAAGGAACGAAAGGAACACGAACACGCACAAATCACACATCGAATTTTTAAAAAAAACTAAAAGAGAAAGTATGAGCCAAATTTTTTTTTTTTTTTTTTTTTTTTTTTTTTTGAAAAGGGGGCTTTTTTTTTTTATTTTAATACAAAAAACCCCAAAA